>UZAM01007176.1:12349-25044 GCA_900618415.1 Soboliphyme baturini
ACGCGCATAATATTGTCCCGCTGAGTAGTACGGAAAGCGGGCTCTGTCACACGACTGGTTCCATGTTCAACACTGCTGCGAAAGCCGGTCTTTTCCTTAACGCCCGGGAGTCAAAAGTTCTGACGAATCCATTCAGCACAGCTGGCCTATAAGTGGAACAGGGAGGTAAAGCGTTTCAGGAGGTTGACCAATTCAAGTGTTTCGACTCGGTCATCTCCACAGATGGAACTAGCCAGAGTTAAATAGGAGGATCACCCTTCTGTCTAGTGTTTTTGGAAACTTGGATAATGTTTCGGTCGGAAAAGGAGTTTCTCTTACCACAAAAATTAGCCATTGATGCACGGCATGGAGGCCGTTGTTTTAAACGAGAAAGAACGACGGCTGAACTGCGTACAGCAACCTTGGTTTTGACGCTGACTTAAGGAGATGTGGAGATTAATAAAAACAGCTTGGCCATTTTATGCAAACTGATGGAGCATGCGCCATGTACTCTAGTCTGTGAGTTTCTCGTGTGAGCCGGAAATACGGTAGTCGTTTAGCAGGAGGCCAACATGCAACATGGAAGATCGATAAAGAGAGAGATATTTTTGGAGAGAAATATTTTCTTCTGCGATGCGGTAACCGGTGCCTTAAAATAAAAGCTCTGAAAAGCTGCGGATATAGCGGACGTCAAAAACCAGAAACATTCTGCTTATGCAAACCACTCGAGGTCATGACCTCAACAAACAACAAACAAGTTATTCCGTACTGCCTGTGATCAGACTATCTTTCTAATGCGTAAAACTTTCTCAAAGGGCATCAGCATCAGCATCAGCATCAGCACTTCTTCAGTCTTAGTTAGCTCAGTCTCGGTTGTCGATCACTTCAGGGTCGATGGCGATGCTTTACGACTACAACAGATGTTCAGGAGCATTCATTATACCACACTGCGCCATGACATGCAATTTCTTTAATTTGATCTTGTTCGCTATCTGTGGTCAAACTATCTCCCTATCATACAGAAACACTCGGAAAAAGATAAGGAGTTTGTCATGTCCAATTAGCCCCTTTCTCATCGTCAGCGTTGGCTATTTCTCAGCAGCTACCGTTGCAGGTGCAGTGGCGGCTCAGAAGTAATCGTTACACCATACTACTCCCTGGCATAAGATTTTCATACGTCGAACTTGCTCACTCTCGGCCAACCGAACACCGAGGTTCGGTATACGGTGAACTTCGAAGTGCTTAGTACTATGAACATCGTTATAGGAAGTAACTATTCAAATTTCTTTCGCAAGTAAAGTAGCAGTTATAGCGCTTAGCCGCTAGTTAGAATCTCAGTCCGTAACAGTCGTGCTATAATGCCAATAGACACACTGCCACACACTCTTTTCCCCCGGAAGACGTCATCGAACATACGTGGAGTGCCAGTCATCTGGTCGACGAGGAACATTCGTATTTTTCGACCATGTAGTTCTAATGAGGCGCAAATGCTTGCCTGCTTGTACTTTCGGCCGCGCACATTTTTGGACTTCTGGGGCACTACCAGTAGCGTAGTGCTCGCACTTCCTGACCCCTTCTGAAGCCCCGTTTCGATGTTGTTCAAGAGTGCCTTCAGAAATGACCGTCTCTCCTGAACGGTTTAATGTTATTTGACCGTGATCCGTGATCTTAATGTCCATTTCAACGCAGGGATTGTAAACGTTTACGCTCGACGCTCGATTATTACTTTATCGTGGTTTCGAGAATCGGCAGAGGTAGAAAACAACAGTTTTGGCAGCTGGCGTGTAGTGTAAACGCAGCTGTCG
This sequence comes from Soboliphyme baturini, assembly GCA_900618415.1. Taxonomy (NCBI): domain Eukaryota; kingdom Metazoa; phylum Nematoda; class Enoplea; order Dioctophymatida; family Soboliphymatidae; genus Soboliphyme; species Soboliphyme baturini. Next base: position 14,134 of record UZAM01007176.1, read on the forward strand.
TACGCTGACGTTCCAGCAACCAGTTAACGTTTTCGCAAGCGCATAGCTGAGCCAAATGAGCGGCGTTTCACCTTGAAACTGATTATTAAAACCTATGCATCCTACAGATTCAACAGCTTTTACGACCTCATTACACAATGACTAATCGTGACTGTGAATGGCTGGTAAACCTCGTTTCAAAGCGACTGACTGTCATTATTGTACGGTACCCTACACGGGCACGGTTACAACGCTCAGAATAGACTGACTGCCCTACACTACCAGAAAATTTCCGAAACGGTTTCATTTCAAACGTTACTGAGTACAGTAGTATATATCTACAGGTTACGATGTGAAATCCATAAGCAGAAAGATTCTTTCTCTATCCCTCATTGTCCGCAACGGCAGAAAAACCAAAAGCCACAGTCAGTTTCAGTTATGCAAAGGAGGATGTTGAAGCGTCATGTGGCATACCTTCTCAACTGAAGAATGAAAGGCAGATTGTGTTACGGATGTCACTGTCAAATTATTTGTTTTCGCTAAAATTTTGCATTTCTTCCGTTTCTGCAGCTATATCATATTACTGGATATTCATAAAGGTAAAATAATTTTAGCTATAAAATGCCAGGTTTCCTTTCCGCCTTTCATGTGATTTGTCCTCGTTGTGGGTGCTCCACAAACGCAAGTCCACCTTCCTACAGTCCTATCTATTCTCTGCCTCAACTGCTGACTGAGTAACTTGACCTCGAGTCCAATCACTTCCTTTGATGGTTTGCTTTGTTGTAGGTGCTATTTATGCCGACGTGGCGGCCTGCATATATTTTCGTGGTCTTATTCTCTTAACACTTTTTGGCGAGTCGTTGATTGGCAGTCCATTTGAAGTGTCAACCCTCCTGAGCTATTGCCAATGACTCCACAACCCTCGCCGAACCCAGCGGATTCAGAGAAGTGAAGATTTTAGTGAGGTTTTGGTCACGGACAGATATTGTTGACGAGTGGCGAGCAATCACCGTGTCTACCTATCGCAGCGGACTTCTACACTACGTACAGGCACTCACATGAGCAAGAGATGCCAAACTTAGTAACGTATTATTAATAATAGCGTATCTGCTGTAATGAACTAACTGCTGCCTATACTAAATAGAGATTAGGCAGCAGCTAACGTGCTGCTTAATCTCTATTCAGTATAAGCAGCAACAAGAACATGTTTGCGTGCGACCTGTTCTTCAGTTCAATTCCGTACAACGCTACGGAACAGCGAACAGCGAAAATTAACTCTATGTGACTTCTACTGTTGTCTCATTGAGGTATCTGGCTTCGTGAGGAAGTGAAAATTATAACGAATGGCTTTGAACAGTGAACAGAAAAAATTATTTTTGCAGTTAAATACGAGAAATAACGGTTCCTGGTTGGCAGCGTCAAAAATTGGGGCTTGGTACAACACTGACTGACCAATGGCGGCTGAATTCTCCTTCTACGTTCGAGCTGGAAAAGTCTACAAAATGCAGTAACCGGTTAGGTTCATTCGTCTTCACTCCGGAGTCGGTGTTTTTTCCAGACACTAGTCAGTTATTTAATCTGATTTAAAATTCAAATTAAATAACCGACTAGTGTCTGGAAGAAACACCTACTTCAGAGTGAAGACGAATGAACCTAACGGGTTACTGTGTTTTGTAGACCCACGTGTGATAATGCGATTTTGAGATAAATAAAAACTTTAATTACAAGTGAGACGCCGCTTCAGTAATCAAAGTTTTTTTATATTAAAGTTGTGATATCAACAATTCAATCGAACAACCTATAACGATTCCATGAATAGAAACATCGTAGTCAAACTAGAAGCGGCGACTCCTACGGAGCAGCAGACCCAGGAAATTTGAAACTTACGCACTTGGCTTAAAACCTGAAACAGAAGTCGCTCATTACCTTTCATACTTTTGAAATCCGAATGATAAAAAGATTTAATTCGAAAATAGACACTATAAATCCTCGTTGTAATAGGAAAAAGGCTACCGTAGGTAATAAAGTTAAGATATGGAACAGTGTTTTTAACTCTCTAAGCGACAAATTAGCATCAACCGATTACAACAACAGGAATAATGAACAATAATTGGTCACGTATGCTTTTTGGATATATGAATTTAATGTGTCACCGGATGTCCAAATAGGAGGTTCCGACGTAAACTACATCAGGATAATATCATATATGTACTCTAAGTCAGAAAAGCCATCTAGCCGGATATCTTGAATTGCACCTACTCTCCAGTATGAGACAGGATCACCACTGTTTCAGAGAAGAAACTCGAAAATAATGTTAAGTAGCAACAGCAAAACTACACATCCATGGCGAACACCACAGTTAATAGGAAATTACTCAGGTAGCTCTTCTTCGACTTTGACAACCTACATGGTTCCTGCATACATCTGTTCCAAATTGGAAACGATGTGCTCAGGTATACTGTAGTATTTAATAACTTACCACATCGTTGGACGATGTAACGAATCAAATGAAGCCTTAAATTTGAAAAACTGACAAGTCAAGGCCAGTGGAATCGTCAGCATTGCTCGCTATTCTATGCAGAGTGAAAATTTGGCCGAGGAAAACATGCCCATCCGGAAGCCTGGTTTATTTGGGCAATCTCCTGCCAACTGCTTGCTTCAGTTTTTCCAAAAGGATTCAGGAGAAAAGTTTCCCGGGACTGACCGGTAGTGTGATACCTCGATAATTGGAACACTGGGCAGTCAGACACTTTTTCAACGTGGGGTTTATTCCGGCACACGTCATGCTACAAGGAAAGGTTTCGAGGTCTGACAGAGGATTGGAGCCCCATTCCTCTATACTTAATTAACTCTGGAGGAGTTCGTTCACCCCACAGGACTTTTTTACCTTGAGCTTCATGCGCTCAAAGTAAGAAATGAAGTTGCACTTGTCAAGCAATACTAACCTATGGCCTCGAGTGGTCACGCACAATTGAATGATAGAATATATACTGCATGAAGCTCAAAACATTTACAAGACATTTCTTTTGCGATCAGAAGAAACTTTTGATATCCACCATTATGAAACGTCTGAAACAGTGACCGAGACAGACTGCTATTGCACAAAATAAAACTCACGAACACGACTGCATGCTAAATTAATGACCTCGTCCAGCGGCCACAGTGAAGTCATAAAATAAAAGTGTGAATATCTGGGAAATTCACAATGTGGCCAAAACTTCACATTGTGATCACATTGAGCTTTCCACTGAAATGCTGCATTAAGTTGAGTCAAATAACTTACGTAGATGGGTACCTGCCAATTATATTCGTTCACACTTGCAGCCACAAAGCTGCGCACTGACACTGATCGTGGTCTGCTCGAAACGGGCTGCGCCAAAAAGCCAAAGTAAAGAGCAGGGACTTCTTTGATATGAATGACCTCATTCGCTCTGCTGCATATCGTGCACCGCAAACAGACTATCATAAGTTCAAAGCATTGTCAGTGACTGCTTATCTGAATTGCTGGTACCCCTGTCCCACCGTAATCGTGAACCATTTATAGTTTAATTCGCAAAGCGTAATGAAATATGACAGGCGTCAGCGTCAACCGCAGAAACGTCTTTTTCCGCTTCTTAAACCGTTTGCCTCTTGACTACCGACAAGCTGGTCGAGCACAGCATAGTCCCAGGTCAGAAAGCGGAAGCTATCACAGGCTTCATGCATTAACGTTTCAGTCCCAATCACGGATCATGGGTTTCCAGCGGCCAGATGCGCAGCTGAGTATAAAAGAATTGCTGTGATTGAAGTTTTGTCAGACCGACTGTGTTGACGGCGGAATCGTTTAGTGAACTTATGCGAAAAATCCAAATGCTGCAAGATGCAATGCAAATGCAACGGTTACAAGTCTGGCATGTGTCAGAAGATCGGTGCCGTAAACAGCTGCATGTGTAGTGACGATCAGTTCATGACAAGACACTCGCCACCAGCAACGTGCAAAATTCCAATAAAGCCTTGAACAGCGTTTACTTAGAAGAACTCTATCATCCGTGCTAGTAGTAGTCTTTGTGTAGTACCTACGTTCGTGCTCTCTGTTTCGTATGTTTTGTAATGAAGGATATTATTTTTCGATAAAAAGTGCAAACTCTGAAAGCAGCTCCAGTATTCCGGAAATGCTCTAGAACTTTCAACAGATTGAGATTTCGAATAATTAACTAGACTAGACTGCGTAATATAAAAATATCTACTATAACTTCTCTATTAAACCTCGCCAGAATTTTACATCAGACTTAAAGGATTTGTAAAAATGTCGAAGTTCTGTATTTATTGACCGTTTCTTATTTCTTTAGAGCCGGTTGTGCATCTATCATGGTCATACATAACCACCCTTTAGTGCGTACGTTCAGACATAAGACAGTCGCAGTTCAGTAAAAATGCAACTCAGAACCTGAATCAATTTCAGCATTTCACCAGAAAAACTTTAGCAGTAACATGCGATTTAGAAGCGAAACTCAGCGATGAATATGATTATACTCCGAGTGCAGTAAGTTTTAACTCTCTCGCCTTTGACACCAAAAGTTTAATACGTTCCAATAAATGCAACAGATAGCTGATCCTTACCCCCTATTCTATTTGTACGATATTCGTAAATATCTTAAGAATATATGCAGAAGAAATAGTGCAATAGACTGAGGCATCATTGAATGTTCATCAAGAGATCGGAGCAAGGATATGCTGAAATAAGTATACGCCATACAGCCGACGCCCAGCCACGGTAACGCACGTAACTCGCAGGATCAGCGCATTGCGCATGCAGCATTCACACAGAAAACGTAAAAGACTGAGTTAGCAGAATTCCCCATTTACTGAAGTACACAAAGATGTGCCTTGAGCTGACAGTTTTGCACATAAATCGGCAAAGGCATGCGAACACTGGTGAATTAAACGCAGATTTTTCGATGTACTCAGTGAAGCTATTGTAAATGTGTTCGAAAGGTCATCGATAAAGACGGGTTACGTGGAAAGTGAGAAAGGCCTTTGGAAAGCACCATTATTCATATTGACTTCAATATTTTTTACTGTTTCTAGAATATTATACAGTCAATAGAGTGGACGAAGTTAGTGGGCACTCATTCGTTAGTTATTAAACTATCGATTCTCGATGTTCCCGCTATCAAGAGAGGGAAATTATTCAGACATGGGTTTGCATTTTAGGATGAAGAACGACGAATATTTTTCATGACCATTAATCCTGAATGGTCTGCTAAAGAGTTGCGGTAGTTATGAATATCGTAGCTTCTTACGCTCTTAAGAAAATTCTCTCTAAACGTAGATGCGGCTATAAATCCTAGCGAAAGAATGCGAGGCCACTGTTCACATTCCTTTTTGAATCTAGTCAATAACCTGTCGACTCTCTGAACCGAGTACAACGATTCATGAGTAAGACGAACAGAAGATTCTGACCGCTACCTCAGAAACGACATGGTAACGTTGTCCAGGTTTTTATTCACATTGAAGTTTTAATCGTTACGAATGGAAGACACCATTAGCCAACTAAATAATATATCTAGAAGCTATTTTATACGTAACGAAAGCGGAGCAACATTTTTTTGAACAATAATCTGTTGATTCAAGTTTGAGGGTAGAAGGTAATTTTAATTTACATTTCGAAAAGATGTATGCAGGCTCTTAAGTTAATTGATATACGTAAGACGATTAAAAGCCTGGAATAAAACATTTTAATGGATGAAGCTTTCGGAACCTAGGACGGTGTTTCTTCTTCAGCGCAAATTATGATATGCCATGTTGTATAATACATAATTTGTGTTGAAGAAGAAGCACTGCGCTGGGTTCCGAAAACTCACCTATTACAGTGTTTTGTTCCAGGCTTCTAATCATGTTTTACTTTAATCTAGTTTGTATTTAGAACCAACAAATGTTGATCTACAATAATACTCTATAAAAATGACTCATGTATGATATAACACGCGTTTTGCAGCAGCGTTGCATCACCTTTCCCCCAGTTATTGAACGACGTGTGAGTAGTGTAATTCGTGCCGTAGACTGCCCTCCTTGCTTGCGTCGGTTAACGCAGACGCTGTAGTATAAGACACTACGTTAGGACAGGTTTTTATTAGTTTCATGAGGTTTATTGTTATAGACAGCTTCCAACTACTACCTGATTTATTATCGAAGTTGACACTTCTAGTTTTTGAACTTTCCATGTCGAACCGCAATGAAGCGGGAACATTGCTGACCTCATTACTGACGGGTCATTCTCGTCATTAGACCACCATAGGGTTATACATGGTCATTTAATGGGTGAAGAGTTTGCCGAATCATCCTCAGCCATCCCCTGATAGTACCCACTGCTGCTTATTCACGGCAGTTCATCCGTGGCAGCTGACTTCCATATTTGGGGGTCGTTCTTTATCCATAATCAGACGGTCTGCAGTTAGGCTTTATGGCTTTACGCTTGACACGTGTGAAGTTCATTAATCGCATTTAACCTTATGCTTTATGATGTGTCGTCTGAACTATGTCTGGCATTGGACCTTACTTTTCCTATGCTTTAAATTTGTCTGCATTCCTGTCCTTAATAGTGAATTAGAAGTACCTTTGTAAGCCGGTGCAACATATTGAGTTTATACCTTTAATTTCATCTACAGCGTGTTTAGGATTTCACAGATTCGCTATAAATGGACGGTACGATTCGCAATTTCATAATGATCCCTTGTGTATGCATGTATGAAGTTAAGGTCTGACATCATTAATTTTCGTATTGAACCGATTCGCATGCAGTGTCCAAGCATAGAGGACCTGTCTAATAGTCGTGTAAAAAGTCGATGCTGATGACGTTTGCGTTTAGTGCTGTGATTAACAGGTGGCTGTTAAGAGCTTGGCTTATGTTAAAACCAGCAGCATGCTGTTGAAAAGTTGCAAATGAGGTTTGTTATTAGGCAGTGCTTATTTCCAAAGTGCTTATTTGTCCACTGTTGCCGCGTGCTTGGCGTCTCAAGTACTGACAGGCCTTGGTTTTATAGTGAATCTCTGCAGCGAAGTTAAACTGTGCACAAATCACTGCAAGTCCTTTGGATATCAATACGGCATCTGCATGAAAGTGAAAAACGCAGGGAAATATTCACCACTGAGTTGCTGGTGTAGCAGAGACCAACACAAATGGCACACTCCTCCTCTAAAGTGCAAGTCACCCGGCACCAGACCGAGGCATTAGAACTTTTTACATGCGATGAACCTGTTTAATTTCCTTCAAACGATTAATAGTGTTGTTGTTATTGTTTCGTTAAAATGAAATTTTTTTGTTTCGTGATCTGGTGTTTAATTCAGTTCAGACTATGTAAGCTTTCTCGAGAGAATAAGACAAGTTTCCACAACTCATAAGTACGTATATCCATACATAAAGCATTTGCACTAGAATAAAGTGAAACATTCAGGTCGACCCCAACGCTACTGCTGTACGCATTCACTTCATACTTGAGCCTATGCTTCTGTACCACTTAACACTGTTAATGCTTGCTGCGCTAGATTCGCAGGTATCCATTTGAGAGACGTTTTGCCAAATGAGATTACAGTTAAATCGTTTGGATTTTGTATTTGCAGCAAACAAAATTTTAGTGTTCGTAAGGTTGCCTTTATACCAAGTAGGCGACATAACAGTCTTGTTTTGCCCTTTAAATATCTTAAACATTCTGAATGGGAGGGCAGAAAAAATTTGCATACCAGTAAGCATTACTGTATTTTTACAAGGTTAACGGTCAGTTATGACCAGAAAGGCCCATGACCGGATCCCACTCAACAGTCTGTGTTCATGCCCTCGAGCAAACGGGATAGATGACCAGCTGCTAAGTGCCATCCAACCACTGTATTCTGATAGCAAGTGCTGCGTCAGAATAAATGGCGGCAAGTCGAAACCATTCAACGTTCGCACTGGTCTCCGCCAAGACTGCGTCCTGTACCCCATCCTGTTCGTGTTGTACGTGAATAAAGTAGTCAGGATCAATCAAGGTGATCAGTGTATCGATGTAGGAGATGTGAAAACGAGAAGGTTGCTGTTTGCAGACGACCTTGATTTATTGGCTCCTTCTGAAAGAAGATGGTTTTCAGTGCTCCCTGAAAAGGTTCAGCGACGTGACCGGCATGCACGTGAATGCATCTAAACCAAAAAGCCTAGCATTTTCTCGTTCCCCTGCCCGTTGTTCTTTTTAGATTAACGGAGAGGCAGTGGAGCAGGTGGAGAAGTTCAGGTACCTCAGAGTTGTATTTACTAGTGATGGAAAATTGGAGGAAGAAATCGACCGGCGAATTGGAGTAGCCAGTGGTGTTCTGCGTGAACTAGCCCGACCCATTATGACTAAACTAAAGAGCTCAGTCTGAAGAGTAAGCTCTCAATATTCAAGTCGATTTTTATCCCCATACTTACCTACGGTCATGAATCGTGGACCATCAGTGAAAAACTTCGAACCCGGGTACAAGTCCCTATACTTACCTACGGTCATGAATCGTGGACCATCACTGAAAAACTTCGAACCCGGGTACAAGCTGCTGAAGTACGGTCATGAATCGTGGACCATCACTGAAAAACTTCGAACCCGGGTACAAGCTGCTGAAATGGGCTTTCTTAGACGAGTCACTGACCTGACGCGTCTCGGCATGGTCCGGAACACTGACATCCGGTAGAGCATTGGTGTATAGCCTGTGCTTTTCCAGATTGAGAAATCACAGCTGCGATTGTCTCCAGAAAGGAAAGCTAAGCAACTGTTTCTTGCGAAACCGACGTCAGAATGCCCACGGGACGGCCAAGATTAATCTGGTGCAAATATATGGAAGGTGTCTGTTCCAGACTCCAGTTGTCTTCTACCGAAGCTCAGACTCTGGCACAGGATCGGGAATGTTGGAAGCTGCCTGACTGGGCGACCCGAAAGCAGAAGCGGCGATGGAAGATGAAGATAAACGGTCTGATTCATAAATCTGCTTTGACACAACGAACCTCTTGAGTAGCAGGCCTCCAGAATGTGATATTCGTTGTTGCAACGCTCATATTATGAGGCAGTGGTTGCAGCATTGTGGAAAATATAGCTCATCACTGAAAACATCTCCCTTAGAACTGTCAATCTCTGTTGTCTGCTAGCCCTTCTATCGATTCCATGAAAATCTCACGGGCTGGTTTCACTGGATTAATGTTCAATCTAACTAACATCCATCTTGTCTAACCAACATCCATCTAACAATCCAACTTGTCTAAGAGACAACTACATTCCCTTAATTTCCTATTCTTCTGAATATACCTGTTCTCAGAGAGACAATACCACATAATACGGACCTCGCCGAGGCAAAGCAGTGAGCAGACGAGTGAAGGCGTTGCAGTTAAAGTCAATTATTCTACCTAAGTCTGATTGACTGATATCATCCTTGGTATCAGAACCGAAATAATCTGGTTAACCTCTTCTACAGTTTTACTTCCCATTCAAAAGTGCAGATTTGCTGTGCCGGGGAGACTCCTCATAACTTCTGACTCAAAGGCGTTAAGTTAGAGGCCTTGACAAACAAAGCGGCAATGCATAATAAAGAAACCCGTTTTCCATACGCACTTCAGGGCAGTATCATCTGCGCCTCCCAGATCAACTATCTGACTGGATACCAAATACATTTTAGGACACCCTTGTCTTGGTTCAACGGCAGCTTCATTCCTTTTCTCAGAACGATGTCCAATAGCGAAGACGAAAATACATCAACCTCCACGATTAATAGGGAACATCTCAGATGGAACTCCTATAACATGGTTCCATCACACATCTCTTTCAAAATGGAAACGCGTTCAAGTACACGTAACTGTCGAATGATACACTGAATCAACGCAAGTTTAAAATCTATTGAAGTGCAACTGAAATTATCTAAATTTTTTATATAGTAAAGGAACAAATAACTGGTTTATGCATGAGCACTTGATCTGGAAATTTGCCTAACTTGGGTGGTTTTCTATCAGCTACATATATTTCAACAAAATTTATGGGTAGCGCTTCCTTTAGAAGAATATACCAAGCGGCATAAATGATGTTATATATTACTTTCAATTCGTTTCCTCGCATCCTTGAATCAGTGATGACCGCCTATCTAACCGGCAACACAACCAGGTTTGCCTCATGGCTCACTGACTAATGATTTACCTGCAGCATGAGAGCACAACAGTAACCGCATTTCACTGTTTCTTTTCGTATTCCACTTGAAGAAATTCCGAGATACAGACCAAAATGTCGATACTGATCTCTCACCTGACAGATCCTGTAGTGCGTTGTGCAAAATTAATCGGTTTGTGTATTTCTATTTCAACATGGTCAAGTACTTTGGATTCTGTTTTGATGTAGTTAACGAACCGTAATCCTATTTTATACGGTACAAAATATGGACATACTTCACCATACTTTTTAAAAATATTATAGACGATGGCTTCAATCTTTAAATAAAAACTGCTAAGCCAAACCTAAAATGGTACTAATGACTCTGTACAAAGTACACAGCCGAACACAGATGAGCTGTCGCTGCATAAAGACAAAACTTTCGAGGCAAACGCAGAGGAGCGGTGTTTCGAAATGAGTATATCGGTAAGAAACATACAAACGGCATGAAAAAAACTTCATTAAGAAAGTATACAGTCACGCAATTACATCGGAGATTCGCTGCATGCTGAGACCACTGTTATCTTAAACAACAAAAGCTTAACAATGTCATGCCTAAGCAACAATAACAAAAAAAACCCAACAATGAGTTCATAAATGTCAAAGGTCGAACAGCCAACCATACACATGAAGAGCTAATGAAACGCGGACTGGCTGGCTGATCACTGCTCAAAAACGGTGTAATTTACAGACGCAGAAACTTCCAGTTAGCAGAATCGATTCGAGAGCGACTTGCAGCATTAGTCAAACGACATCAGAT
>UZAM01007176.1:30112-41937 GCA_900618415.1 Soboliphyme baturini
GACTGCACAATATGACGCGTACCAAGATATGGTATAATCGGCAATTTCACGTTGTCCATGTATTTTCGCAAGCGCTCCCAATTGTTCGAATCGCTGAACATTTTCGCCATCTTGTCGAAGTTTGACCTATCCTTGCTGACGAGCGCCTGTTTTACAGCCAATTACGCACCGTCATTAAACATTCGCAACTCAACTTACTCCCCACGTTTTGGTGAGTCTGTAAACAGCGTTGCTCTGCAAACCGGAAATAATGGCGAACGAAGAGTGGATATTATTTAAGTCGATCAGCTTCTGAAGCACAGATAATGATCACTGCACCGAACGAAACAAACAACAGAAAGAAGCCGTTTTCATACATCGTTTTACTTGCGCAACAGCTATCAGATGTATGAACTAATCTTAAATTCATATAACCTAACGTATGTGATATGTTTAAAGCCAAGTAAATATAAATAATCCACTTGGCTTCTAGAAACAAAGCGGGGCCGCAATCATATGATGCAAATCCTATAAAATAGATACATACAGACAGCATAAACACCCACCTAGCATATACATATGAATATGAATACGCAGCGCCGTTCGCGCATTATGCATAGTGTACTCGAAATTGCAAAACAACTGGGAGAGTTATACTTAAAATTACGCAGCGCACGCAATATTCCCATACAAGCTCAGTGCGCTAAGTAGTATGATATGCTTGTAGCAGCCACACTGGCTTGCCCTGCATTTTAATTCCACAATTACTCACGCTTGTGTTGATTGCATACGCCTGTATCTGCAATCCTACGACGCGTTTCGGGAGAGACAGCAATGGCGAGCTTTGGTGTCGCATTGGTAAATTTTTCTTACTGATTGCTAATTGACCTGAAAAAGCTACTTATTTCTTTTACTGTGCGACCAGTTAAGATACAGGCAGCAAGCTGCTGACCTGGGAATAATAGTGAAACAGTCAGGTGTTATGATGTGGTCATGTCGTAGCGTGCGACATCTACAGCCATGAGGTCTGATAACATTGCTTCACGGCCGCAACTTGTAGTGTACAAATAAACCGTGTTTTATGCATCGAAGCAAGTTCGTCCAGTCTCTAGTCAACAGACATTTCTTTAGACCTTATATAACAACGTCTTTATGACAGGAACTGCCAGCACATGTAGTTCGAAACGCGTATGTTTGTTGTTTTGCTGTTAATACCTCAGATGAAGGTGGTGAATTTAGAACTACTTGTAAATTCGCCAAGTACATCTTTAACGGTATTGCCATAGGCATGCTGTTTTATGTAGGCTATATACATTACACTGGTAGGTGCGAACGCCTTAGCTACAGCACAAAGCCTCTAATGCAAAGCGGTAGTATAACGACTTTATTCAGGCACGGTTCACAAAACCCTAACTTCTTAACCACAGCATAACTTATCGTGGCTACAACTGCTCAGACTCGAAACCTAACTGCTAAAGAAATCGCTAGTCTAAAAGTGAAAAACTACCTGTCCAAGGTGGACCGCAGTACGGTGCTCTTTTGTACGGATATTCTATTTCCGCTTGTTCTTTACCAATTCTGTTATTGCCCAGCCTGTGATTACTGAAGGGCATTCTTTCAGTCAGACCAATGTGTCTGTCATGGACAAAGTCCAATCCGAATTAAGTCTGATGAAAAAGGTGTCCCTGCATAAACTGACAAATAAAAATCGACATGTGGAGATGTGCAAAGAATACACTTCTTCCGTTGTAATCAGTGAAAGCTTGGACGCAATCAGAGAATGAATTCGCAAAATCGGGTCAAAATGACAAAGATCCGATTTATTTCGACGCGACATCATACTTTGTTCAGTCAATGCAACAACGTCTTGACTGTATGTGATGAGCCAATTGGTAAATTGGCATTGTTCTCTTGTTGGACATAAATGTCTTCAAGCGGTCAATTGTACTCAGTCCAGCCCTTATGATGCTGCGGTCTGCGCAGTGAAACGCGCTAAACGGTTTACCATCTGCTGCATTTGGTGCTCCAAACCATGAATCATTCAGACAACCACATACCGATTCAAGCTTCTGAAAAATGATGTATGATCAGACGATACGATTTAACGAGAAGTGGGGAAAGAGGGCAGGGAAAGAGCCGGTCTGACAGTATAGAGAGGGCAAAGAGCTGAGAATGCGCTAGTTTTGTTTATTTTTTTATATCTTGTCACGAATATAAAATTACTGAGTTTTCAACTTCAATTTGTGAAATCTACAATGCAGGACTATACTCCCATACTTGTTGCATTATCGCCGCCTACAGCAGGTAAGCAATATTTGACCTGGTTGCAAAGGTGTCAGGGAGAAGCCTGTTTACTTAAATACCTTTCAATAAGGTTCCACCAAAAGGCCTCTATCTTACAGTTCTGTAAAACTGAAATAGTTCAGAAATCGCACGCAACTTGCTGTTACATAGCCTTTAAACCGTCTATGTCATAATAACGCTAGGAGATTTAAATTTTTTTTGCATATTTCTATTGTTCTATTTTTACTAACAACATACTGTTAGATACGGTCAGCAACTACAAATAAGAATCACAAAATTTATCAGAAGAAGGCCTCGGAGGTACAGTAGGGTTTAGGCTGAAGCGCTGGGAAAAGTTAGCCCTTTCGCCAAGCTACCGCACCACGTTGGGACACAAACTTTGCCGTTCTGTATTTTCGGTATGAAAACCTTAAATTAGCCAACGGAAAGTACACCATTCAGTCATTCGATATGTTTGCGCCAAAATAGTAATATTCTCGTACTAGCTAAAAATGAAATTAATTTGCAAGTCAGTTTATACCGATATGGATTGAAGTTAATAATTTTCAGTCTAGACTGGAAATGTTTAGTTTTTACCGCATTACTGCCTAAACTCAAACTATATGAATGCCACGGCGCAAATGTAAACATGCAGGCAACAATGCTGAGACTTAGATACTGGGCTAGGCCAAATAATAATCGAGTAAAATCGCGGTATTACTGGTTGAACTGGACCGAAAATCAGTTTCAGTCCATACCGGTATTTACCAAATGCGAATTAACTGCAGTCGATAAAGGTATGAAATGAGTATCACTATGGACAGTAACAGACATATCCCGACTGATGGACAATCGATACTTCGGATAATAAACACAGAAAGCAAAAGAAAGTGATAATCATTTATATGTTAGTAACCTTCAACCTTAGCCATGACCGCCATTTACAGAATCCTCCCTTCATGAACCATGCTGGGATATTTGTGGTACTGAAATTCTAAAATAATCTAAGAAAGGTGCAAGTGACGACCTCAATGACATGACAACAAAGTAGATGAAACAAAACGACGATCATTTCTGATAAACAGAGGACAGAACTGGAAAATTCTATATGATATTTAGGAACGACGGAAGCAATTTAATTTCACTTTGCCCCATCGCAGGCACTATATGAAGTAAAAGGTAATAAACATATTAAGCAGTCATTGCTTCTCCGTTAGACGGCCATGATCGGGTGACCGAGACTGGGCAAAGTTCTAGATGCCTTCGACTGTGAACAGCTGATTCTCCAGGTCGAAACTGATTACAACTGCGATGGTGTGTAAGGACGCCACGGAAGAGACTTCTCTAGCGCATTCTCTTGGTAAAGCCACATGGAGGATGGCCTATGGACAGATCGATTATGTATAAGACCAGACTGTCGCGCCTTGAATTCCAGATCACAGAAATTCCGATTGGCGGCGGATAGGATTCACTTGAAATGCGTTCAGAAGCAACAACGGACTTTACAAATTAAGGAACTAACGAATGAATTGAATGATATATCAGGGCACGACAGATCGAAGTTCTACTGCACTTAACGACGGACACTGTCTACACAGCGAATAAAAAACTGTCAAAAACCGGCTGTTAACAACGCACCTTTGCAATCTTGATATAATGGGCTAAGACCTCGGCGCGCAGCTTCGTATTATGGCGCGAGAGTATTTCTTTTTGACACCACAGGCAAACCTAAAGTAGAACATGGGCCGAATTTCTGGATTACTTCAGTTCGGGTCGATTTACGTGATTAAACCTGCGGATGAACGCAACGACGTTCGGAGCGACGATGAGCTTGTTCTTGGAGTTCCACGAACAGCTGGTCAATTCCTAAACGATCGCAGCAAGCAACTTGTTGTCCATCGGCTTTTAGGCAGCAGACCTATTAAACAGTTACGAGTCACTCGCTTACCTCGGGCTTGATCGCCTTGAATATCGGCAAGTCACCAATCGTCAGTTGCGCCGCGATCTCATCCGCCGCTACCTTCAGTACGCTGAACGTGACCGGGTCGAACTGCTTGTCAGTTAGCCTAGCGGAGCGATCGGCACGATTCAAGTCCGACTCCTCCACCTGCTTAAACGATATGCTTGATTGAGAAAAGACGAACGACAAGCGTTCTGCAACAGGTGAATGAACGGGCGATGGGTAAATTAAGAGAAGAGTGCCAATTTACCAGCATCGATTGTCTGCGCAACGTAACATGCGCACAAATGCACAGTTATTTATTACAACACAATGATGTTCTCTAGCCATTACCAAACACCTGTTAACCACAAGCACCTTCAAATCAAACATGACGATGGACACCAGAACCGTTAAAAAATGACCTTGCAATTATTGTACCTGGAGGTAATTACAACCTAAAACAACCTTGAAAGAGGATCACGAAACAGGGCTCAAATGTCGGTTGCACTCAATCACTCGTTGGATTGATTTTTGCGTTGCGTAGAATTAAACCGTTCTCAAACTGTGTTCCAATATGGCTAGCAACGCACGCCTAAGATAAACAATAGACCCAATTCTAACAACGGATGATCTTTTCTCAGATATCATTAATATGGGTACTCGGTCTCTGACCCTCATACTTCAGATGACGGTGGAAATAACATTACATTTTCTAAGCATTCATTTAATCTTTTTCAACAGCTCAAGTGAGTAGTGATGGACTGCAAACATCAATTTGAATGAGACATCGTTATGAACTCAATCACTGAACACGACATCCTAATCGCAACTGAAAGTCAAATGATGACTCCACAAATGGGCGCAAATCGTCCAGCAAAAATCGCTAAAATACAGATGACAATGCGACACCTGTCCATGGTATGTGTATGTTTCTGCAACAGGCTCAGGCATACAGCACCCATTGTCTACGTTACGATTAAATTCTGTCTGCTGTCCAAATCTACATTTTAATAGGGGCAGATTTTTCAGAACGCGGTTTTTCTCTGCCTCGTCGGTTCATAAGATTCCGTTCAACGAAGAATGTCGTGAAAGGCATTTACGCAAAAACTGGCTGGTACCTGGCCGAGGCGAAGCTCACTGAGCAAAAGAAGTTGAAACTTGCTAACTTCAAATTTCTAGAATTCGACGGTCTACATGTGATTTTCCAACAGCGTGGCAGCAAGCGACAATTTCGCTGTTTTATCGATCTCAATGCAGATTACGGATCGTAACGGAGCAATGATCCAGCTTGTTGACGAAACACTTGGACTGTGTATCGGAATGACATAAATGATGCAGACCGAAGACCGGGGTATATCGAGGAACTGACACTCTGGAATTCAATCCGAGAATATTGGAAAAACAATTATGAAAATTGTTTATCGCATGACAGTTTGGTAGCTCGAAACCTTCCAGCCGTAGCGGATGACGATAACAATTTAATGTCAAACGTTTATATCATCATTACGCTCGAGAAGTAATCTATTTGAGAAAATAAAGAGAGGAGACCCTTACGAATGTGAATTAAAGAACAAAATCAGTGCCACTCATGAAAAGAGTTAGAAGCTTACCTTATTTATCTTCAAGAACAAGGGGAATGATCCACAGGGGAAACATTTGCAGTTAGTCATGCACTGTTAGACAGATTTAAGTATCGCAAAAACTCGAACAGCATAAACGATATCAACCGTTTCCGTTACAATAATTAAAACCGTAAAAATCATATAACAAACCAGAGCAGAAACAGTATGCTTTCAACTGAATAGCAACGAGTGCCTCGGTATACATCTTTACCCATTACGGCGGTCCGCCACTCGAAACAACGGCTCCACCGTTTTCGGTCTATAGTTAAAGTTTCAGACATAACTCGTAATTTCATATCGTTTTTTATGATATTGTGTTACTTTTCCTTTGGTTTTACTCCATTTTTCTTTCCTGGCAGTTTCAGTGATAGAACAACACTTCCATTGTACTCACCGGATATTTTACGTGGTTGAATCAACGGGAACAGCTTATGATTAGCTTTTGTCATTCTGGTGTTACAACCGATACGCCGCTCATGAAGGTATTCCAGGTGTGGCCTTTTAGCTGACACCACTCACCTATCTGAGCATTCGTATTTCAACCGAGTTTAGCTGTTGCTCGCGTCTCTTCAGGGCAGCCAAAGACTCCGCAAAAGGCTCACTTAGTACAGAAGTACCGGTCTTAATACCGTGCTGTACACCTTTCACTCAAGCTAGATGGGCATTTTGTGATCACATCGTACACTGCTCACCTCTCTCTATTTGAGTGACCCTTCACCGCCGGATATCTTAATCCACTTAATTCGTCCCGTTTACCTATATCACTGAATCTAACGACTGTTCATGATACTGGACACTGACTATATGAGAACTGGATGATAAATCCGTTAAGGAGTAAGTGACAAATTAACGGGACAGTTATCACATAGCAGGATTTTTGGCATGCTGCAAATCTACTACACTGCGTATTTAAAGATAAATTTTAACATACATCTTTCAAGAACATATATCGAAGAGAAGAGCGAGTGACTACATAACGCTATCCAAAGAGGCAATAATTTACTATTTTCGTAACGCCTCCTTGTAAGTACCATGCTCACGTGCTGATCACACCTAACGCTAATTTAGTTAGAACCCTCGTTTGCAGGACCGCATTCGGCGCGCTAAACGAGATACCACTGTAGCCAATCAAAACGAAGTTTTCGGAACCGTAGAATGGTGTGAGTGAGGTACGCGTGAGAACAATATCTTCCTCTTTTTTCCCTTTAGCAATGGCCCGCTAATCGAGTCAACTGACTCCAGTTTTGTTTTTCGTTAATTCTTCTTTCACTCCTCGCAGTTTCATATCGTTATTGACGACATGGCAGCATCAGTGCTTGGACATTTACAACGTATTCGATGGGTTTTCTTTTCACATGACCGAACCTACGGAGCCTACGTTCGATAAGCTTTCCAGCAATTGATACCACGCCTAGAGTGCCTGCTATGAAGCTGTTTCCGATGTGGTCATTTTTACTAACACTTCACATTCATCTGAGCACTCGCATTTCGGTCGAGTTCAGTTTTTGCTTGTCTCTCTTCACGGCAGTCAAACATTCCGACCCGTACAGAAGTATCGGTCTTACCATCATTCTATACACATTTCACTGTAGTTTGATGGCTATCTTCTTGTCGCCCAGTATTTCTTTATTTCTTCCCATTTAAACAAAACATCAGTCGATCGATTACTCATCTCGGTGTCGATTTCTGCATTATCTTGCAGGGTGGAACCAAGGTAGTTAAATTTTTGGGCTTGAAGCAGCATGCTCCCCGTAAATGTCATTGGTGTGACGGCTTTCGATCCGTTTTTCCTAGTGCAATCGCCCGCCATATATTCTGACTTGCTTTTGCTGAGTCGAAGGCCGTTCTTCTCAAAGGCTGTCCTTGATGCCTTCGCTTTCGTTTCTGCTGATTACCCGCTTTCGCTGCACAGCGCGGTGTCATCTGCATAGAGCATGCAGTGTGGGGCAACATCCTCCAGATCCTTAGTTATCACGCATTTCGCCAATGAGAACAGAAATTGTGAACCTAATTCTATACTGGTGAACTCCTACAGCACATGGAACTCTTCCGTTTCGCCACATGTACTTCGAACTATCGTTGTCACGCTGTCGTACGTCTTTGTTAAGCGTGATATATTTTTCTCGCACCAGCTTCTTTCTCATGCTCCACCACATTGCTTCCTAGGGATTCGGTCCAAGGCTTTCTCCAGATATAGGAACACAATGTGAATGTCTCGTCTGCCTTCTCTGTATGTTTCGAAGACTGATCTTAAAACGACGATAGCATCCGTGGTTGATCTGCCTGGTGTAAGGCCAAATTGGTTCGTGGGTATGTCGACCTCCTTCCTTAGTCTTTTGTCCAACATGCTCTCATATATCTTCATAGTGTGACTAAGCAGTTTTCACAGGCGAGTATGTCCCCTTTCATTTTGTGCATTCGCATCGAAATACTCTGCCTCCATGATTCTGGCATTTTCTCAAATTCCATAATTTTATTGAATAGCGCGCAAAGCCAAGCAACGACTTCTTGCCCCAGTGCCTTCCAAGCTTCTACTGAAACTCCGCCCGGGTCAAGGGCCTTTTACTTTTCATTCTGCTCAAGCCTTCCTCCGGTGAGATCTTTTCGACTAAACCCTGGTTACGTGGAATCTCTTCTGCGGCCTCTCTGGGATTTTCTTCGTTTAGTAGGGTTCGGAAGTGCCTTGGCAATCGGTTGCGAATATTTTTCTCCGCAGTAAAAACCATTTCGTTTTCGCCTTTTATGTACTTAACTCTCGTTTTTTATATGCAACAAATGTCTTGCTCCCCTTCCTTCGTTGGCAGTCTTTTATGCAAGCTATAACACATTATAAACTTTGCTTCAGCGACGACTTTGTTTGCCTCCATCTTTAATCTAGCATATTCGCTCTGTCTTCCCCGCTGTTCGACAACTGTCATTTCTTGAACAGCTCTTTCTTTTGTCGTAGGGTCCTCAGCACGTCAAAATTCCACCACCATGTTTCTTTCCGGATATGCGCTATGCCTTTTGTTTCTTCGATTAGACCTCTGGCAATGCTCATAATTATACTCCCATACTTCCTGTTAAAGTTTTCTTTAGTCATTTTTTTTCGTAACTTCTCTTTAGAACACTTCAACTTCCATTCGAGCTTCCACCATTGCATTTTTGAGGCTTTTGATGTGGCCATTCTCCTAAAGGGTTGCTGTTGTTCAGAGAGAAGTCTAGAACCAGTAACTGATGCTGGCTTGTGACAGATTCTCCCGAAACAACTTTGCAATCTCTGACTTTCCTCAATTCGTTCCTTTGGAGCAGAAGGTTGTGTGAGAACAATGATATATATATATTATAATCTATACCTGTTATGACTGCTTAATCTTTAACTCCATCGCAAGCACAGTTTGACGTTATAAAATAAAGTAAATATTTTCAGCTTACATCGCTATACACGGTGAATTTACAAGTAGAATCATGCAACGACATCACGAATTCGCTGGATCGTTTTCGACTGTTCGCACCGAACGCAGACTGCAGCTTGCGGAAAGCTTTACTTCATTCACCCTAAAAGCAAACGTTGTGAGGCTGATGAAAACGAGTTTGTTTCGAGTTGGTTCGCGACTTTACTTAAAAGCGAAACCCAGCGCAACTCCAAGCATCGGCCACGATTCTAAAACACTTTTACCAAAGTCACGGACGGAACGACGATTAACATTTACACGACGGTGATGGATGGACTCGCCTGGACCGTTAGGAGTATCCTGGCTGAGATCATCATAGCAAGCAGTATTCACTGTTCAGAAGAACGAAGAAACCATGCTTTTCGTCATGGTTTTTTCAGGGCATATTTTAACAACGCCCCATCGCATCTCTGGCCCCCGACCCGGCATAACGCCACACCATCCTTGTACTATACGGATTTACGGAGAAGGACGACGAGCTCACTAAGCCTCAGCAGCAACGCCGACTGACAGCGAAATACGAAAGCATTTAGGAGAGGTGGTTCGAGGAATGGGTGAATATGATGATGATTCAGCAATAGCCGTGATGGCAGGCGAGCATCGTGGAATTTCGACTTTGACCGCCGGCCGACCAGAACAACCAGCCGGTCACTGACGTCCAAAAACGATGCGAAGCCAATCGATGGATACGATGCGCCAACTAATAGGTTTTTCGATTTTTCCGTACCGCGCACGAAAATTCACAACGCGGATAACCATCAGCAGCCAGTTATCAACGGCAACGGTTGTGTGATTTGAGGAAACGACTGCGAACAAGGACGAGGATCTATGAGAACAACCAACGGTTTCCTTCGTCCGGTAGGATTGAGACAGGGATTAAAGATGCGTGTCGCGATGCAAATTTTCTGAAGCTGTTTAGCTGGATCAGTGTTCTTCTATTACCTTCCATTTTCTCCGTGGCTCATCCTCTTAGTCCTCACTGATGGAATGTCACGCACATGACTGATAGAAAAAAGAGAACACTTTAATACAACAGCAAAACAACAGCTTATCAGTCGGATCGGATAGAGCCAATCGCCGAGAGGCCGCTCATGTCAGGCAGGTCAGCGAGGAGGCTCCAACACGCGAGGAACGGTGGACTGTTGCGGCCGGCACGATTAGTCGCCGATTACCGGGCAGTCCGAGTGAAGCAAAAACTTTATAAAAGTCAGCGAATTGATGGTAACGGTAAATTGATACGCATTCTTTGTTTGAATCACATGAAAGAGATCAATCACGGCAGACCCATCGCTAACCTTTACATTCTGCTTGTGCAGAATTTAGTTTAGGAAACTTTTTTGCCCGCACGTTTACCATCTTTAAGACAATCGGCAAATGGTTGACAGATTTTTCATGTCCAGCACTACCACTCTAGAGGCAAGAAAACTGGAATGATAGTCGCAACGACAGGTCTGAAATATGAAACTACCTATACGTCTTAATGCAGTATCATAGAAACTTTTTTATGCTACTTGTGTTCATAACAAACTACGATGTTTGGACAGATGACATGAGAAATGGTTTTAAGCTGTAAAGTGTAATACAAATGCTGATTATTAGAACGATCTGAAATTTTGCAATATTACACGTGACTTCACAAATATCAATCCTCGTCAAGAGCGTTACCGCATTACGCAGTGTGCAAAACCAGCACACGTGACTTTCAGAAAGCAAATAACTTCATTTACTGTCACTCATACGATATTTCTTCTTAAGCATCTTCTTCCTCTAACTGGTCGATCGTTTCATGCGGTTTATGTTGCTATTCAGTCTCTGAGGTAAAGGCGCAAAACCACTCTTTCATAGGCTGGAGACGACCGACAGATGTCGACGAAGCAGCGCAGCGCGATTCCGTGGCTTAGACAAAGCAGTGCGTGCATACAGCAGCACCTTTTGAGGATGATGCCGATGGTCTAGAGAGCGGATAAAACAGTTGACAGGCCGGTGGCGAATCGCCGGATGTGGGTGATGGATTCGACGACGGTGGATGACAATGCAAGATCAGGCACCAGAACACACTAGAGCAACATGTACACCAAGAACTGGCAGTGCTGTTCGTCTTCGGGCGGGGGAGGCGTGCGGATGGCTATCGACGAACAAGAAAAAACATCGATTTGTGAGACGGCGGCGCATCCTTTCTCCTCTCGTCTGTGGACGACGAAAAACGCGAGCGTAAAGAAGACGACGACTTCCAAGCGAAGCAAACAGCGAGGGACCAGAAAAAGCTGTGCGTCGTCGTAGGCTGAATGTCGTCCTCCCTCTTCCCTCGTCCCGTCTCCGCGCCTTCACATCAACGTCTTCCTGTCTTTCGTCGAGCCGATCGACCGACCTATCTTTCTATCGATCAGCGACGACGGACTGACGGATAGACCGACGGATCATCGACAGACTGTAATAAGACTGGTAGGTCGCCCGGAGAAAGCAATCATGCACAACAATCTGAAACGATTCCCCAGTTCCCCTACATTTCGTTGTGCGCCTCAGCTGAGCAAATAAAGCCCATGCTGCTATCTACGGTGCTACGGC
>UZAM01007177.1:24736-37900 GCA_900618415.1 Soboliphyme baturini
GATTGTAAAAACTGTAATTTAGCCCGCTTAATACTTTTTCCGCCTTTCCATAATTGTGCTTTGCTGTTTGGTAGTTTTTCTATTGCGTTCACGGTGCCAGCCAAAGGCCGTCAGCCTCGTACATGAAATTCCGTAATTCAGTAGAGGTTTAGTAAAACATTCGCAGTTTCGAACTAATCATCAAAATAATGTGACAGCGAATTGATCTGTCGAATCCGTTGCTTTTTCATGTTGACAGGTAAACTGTTTTGCCGATCTGGAGATGAGATGAAGTTTAAGCATTGTTTACGGGACTGTTTGGAACATTAGTTTTGTAAAATCGAGGCCTTGTTCTACCTGAGTTATACCAGTTTGCTTCTTTACTCTAGTGTAGTCCTAGGCGTTTTTGGACACGACAGACACTCGTCCTGGTAAAACAAATGCTCTCTGTAGTCAAAGCAGCACGTGCGAACAGCGTGATATAGTCGAGGGTCGCCTGTAGCTTGAAAATTGTCAGCTCACATTTCCTGGTTTCCGTATCCTTTGTGTGCGCGTGGCAGATTCACTCTTTATGCGACGAGTGTTCTCGTTTTTTTTACGTTCATGTAGCTTTTATTTTCGTATTGTCATAGTTCGCTATGTTTTTGTGACCGATATGTTGTCGGCGGTTCCTCGCCTGTGCGATTAAATCTGCATGTGATCGAGTGGCGTTGTTTTGATCGTATGAATTTGATATATTTTTTGGTATTATAGCTTTATTAATGCTGTGTATTTTTATGATAAAGACACGTTGTCGAGTTCAATTTAAAATACTGCAAACTTTTTGCAGAATCGCATGGAGGAAAGCAAGGCTCTTTTTCGAACTATAATTACATATCCATGGTTTCAGAACAGTTCTGTTATACTTTTTCTTAACAAAAAGGACTTGTTAGAAGAAAAAATTATGTGCTCACATCTTGTTGATTATTTCCCGGAGTACGACGGTACATTGTTATACGTTCATTCAGGCTAAAATACGTGTCTCCTTATAGGTCCTCCAAGAGATGCGATTGCTGCTAGGGAGTTCATTCTTAGGACATTTGTCGATTTGAATCCAGATGCAGACAAAATCATATATTCTCATTTCACTTGTGCTACAGGTATTCTATTTACGACGAAATGTTTTGTCGGTGTAACTTGTGCAGTTTTTTATCGACTGTTTCCGCGTAGAACGCTTGAAAGCGATAGTTTCGCACGTCTTTGATCCGATTTTAGTGTCGTGCTTACAACGATATTTACAACTTGTCTGCTAAACGATTTTTTCGGTTTACCTTATTCAGCGTTATATTTACATTTCTATTTTAGTTCTTGATAGTTCTAAAATTTTAAATGACGAGGCGGTGAGCAAATTTTAGCAGGTGTATTAGACCGAATTTTCTTGGTTCTGACGATCTAGCTCGTAAGGGTAGTTATCATTTCATGATATCGTGATCAGGCGTTGTTCAACCAGATCTGCTGCCCCTTGCTGATGATTCGCCATTCTCCGTTCAGAGAGTACACTGCATAGTATAAGAAATTTGCTGCTTGGAGATTAATATGGGCAGTTGGTCTTTATTTTTCCTTGTGGGATTCTAAGCTAAGTACTCATCCCTTAGAAACATAGTAGTTCTGTACACAATGGTTACCAGATATTCATTAGCAGACTGTTTCGGGGTTCGAGACCGTGATGGATTTTTTTGGCTATTTTATATTCTGGCGTATGCACATCAACGTTTCTCCTGTCATTCGATTTTCTTCAGTCGTTGCAAACTCACTTTTATCGCCTGTCGCTGAAGATGGATTATGGGTAGTTGTTGCACTTATACCGCGTATGTTGCAGTCCAGAGTAATAATCCGATCATACTGGTAACATTTCGGTTTTAGCGCATTATCGTTATGCCTACTCCATAACCCGAAGCCGCTGCACTGTGTTCTGTAAGTTTACATTCACTCCGGTGTCTAGGTTTCGGTGGTAGTGCTGCAGAAACCACTGATTACCGCGTTCGTCTGCTTTCGATGCCCCAGCCGGTATGGGCTGAAGTATATGGGACAGAATGGATAAAGTTTTTGAAAGTTCAACACTTGTCAGACAAAATTTTTTCCGCAAGACCGGGAGCATGTATCGAAATCCATCTGCATGTTATTTTTTGTGAGGTTATGTTTCATTCATTTCGTACATTCCGTATTTCATTCAAGCAAAATTGTGTTCACCATAGCTTGTCTTGCGTTAAATATCTAGGCAGCATGCCAGGGGGTGGACTTTATTGCTTGACTATCCTGGCAGAGTCGCAATGAAGGAGACTGAGGAGCAGCCCAGGTACCTGATGGTTCGATTATGCTGAGTATCTGAGTTTGTCGCTCTTTCTAACTTGGCTGATGGTGCCTTATCTGATTAGCAGACGATTAGACCGGGACCGTTTGAGAAATGCCCTAAAGCAGTTGCATCCCTAACCTGACTGGCGGAGTTTGAAAATGAGTGGATGAACGAATGAAAGATCACACTCATGGCAGATTTCTAATGCCAGTTTCAGAAGTAACGGAAAAAGTTTTTGGATAGTAGACACTGTCATCGTCAGTTTCTTTTCAAGGACGCGAGCAGCCTACACGGATAAATGCTCTTCATTTTAGCTGTCAGACTAATCTTGCTTCCTTTGTTGTTTGATCGAGAACCGTAAGATGGGCAGGATTTCGTTTCCGCTTTCACTTGACGTAATTTCATGTTCTAATAGTACTGATCGTAAATAGTACATGCACCGTCTTGATTGCGGAGGTTTTCCTATGTCACTCGACGTGATAGACTACTACATTGTAAGGGGTCTTTTTTAGTAAGCTTCGACTGAAATTGAACATTACTGCACTCACATCTATTTGCAATACTCTTGGAAAAGCACTTTATTAAGTTTTGTTGTTGAATCGTTGTTTTACTGTTTTCAGCTAAAAATCTAGTTTTATGCTTTGTACTCCCAGCGTTTGCCTTCCGCAGCCCCATCATAATCAGTAAATATCTTTGGAAATTGCACCGATTAGCAGAAGCCCTCGAACTGAATGGCTCTAGATCGGCAGATATTTGAACTATTTGCTTTTCTTCATAGATCGACGTTTCATTCAATATCTTTAATTTTCAGTTTTTATTTCGGTCTATAGAGACACGTCTTTTGCTTTAATGCATTTTTATTATCTAAAGCATGCGTAAATAACAATACGTTAACAATGCGTAAATGCTTATCGTTGTATTCGACTAGCAGTACATTACGAGCACTGAATGTCTTCCCAACATAGACAGACAAGTGACGCAGTATCGATGACCGCTTGTCTTTTCGCGACGCGAAGACAGACGCGTTTTGCAGTGTCTCCTGATTTCGATCATGTGCCAGTGTTTGAGTTGCGGCAGAAGATAAGTAGAGTTTATAGCAGAGTTCTTCCATGAATTGGATTGGCCTTAGAACACTCTTGGTCTACCCCTCGTGTTTGGCCGGGTTCGAAGCTTTTCAGTGATGGTTCACGACTCATGACCATAGGAATGCATGGGGATGAAGATCGACTTCAACCTCGGGAGCTTCGTTTTCAGATTCAACTCTGCGTTAGTCACAAGGGTTCGGGCTAATTCACGCAGAATGTCACTGGCTACTCCAGTCCGCCGGTCGATCTCTACTTTTCCATCATCAGTTAAACAGCCCCGAAGGACTTGGATTTCTTCACCTGCTCCACTGCTTCTGCGTTTATCTGAGGACAGCAACGGGCAGAAATACGAGAAGGCACTAGGCTTTTCGTTTCAGGTGCGTTTACACCCATCCCGACCACGTCGCACTCTGTAGCGAACCTTTTCTAAGAGCGCTGGAGATCAGTTTCAGAGGATACCAACAAAACAAGGTCGTCTGCAAACAGCGGCTTTCACGTCTCGGCATTTCCCACACTGTTATACTATGGTTTTGGCTGCACCTGACAATTCTATCCATGTACGACATAAACAAGAGAAGGGACAGAACGCAGCCTTCGCGGAGACCAGTGGCAGAGCTGGAAGGTTTCGACTTAACGCCATTTATTCTGACCCTTCTGTTAATACACGGTGACTGGATGGCTCGTAGCAACTAGGGATCGATCGCATGTTTGCATGTACTCCTATGCTTGCTGTTCGCGATTCGGTCATTGGCTCTCTCCAGGTCCGCAAGGCACATGCAAACCAGATGCGAAAACTGCTACGATTTCTCGACAATGTGACGAACATCTGATCAGAGATGTTTCAGCATTACCTCAAGTCGCGCTGCTCTTCCTGTGTCTTAAAGTCAGTTATTCTGCGGTACCTTCTTTCTAGCATTTTGGCGTCTCCGTTTTTGAATGGTTCAGTAAGGGACTGCACCGATAATTCGAGCACTCCCTATGATGTTCGTTCGTGATCAAGGTTGCTACAGAATCTCGGTTCTAGAGTTCGCTTGTGTCTTCGCTTTTGCAGTTTCCAGTCAAATGTTAGCCACAACAGATACTGATGGCCTTAAGCATTTCAGAGCAGATTTCATCGATTCTTGTGGCTTTGTCACATAGAAAGTTTTCTACAGGTTCTGTGTCTTCATCTACTAAACGACGAATATCCTCTTTCCCTTGCTCTTAAGGCTAGTCTTCCTGCAGTTTCTCCGAGTAATACGGAGTTCTTCAGACTATTCTGTCCTTCCTTGAAATATGTCCTTTTCCTTGGTAAGAGTTCGTCCGGGATTGTGCTTCAGGACTCCAGACTGTTCTGTTCTTCATTCCATTTCGGAGGCGGCGGATAATCCGCCAGAATACCTTGTTTTCCGTCTGAAAATTCTGCGCCAATACCACACCGAACTTTTCCCGGAAATGAGTATTCGCTACTGCCTTGCTTGTTTCTTCGTTCTGCATACGAATTGAAAGTTCTTTGCTTCCAAGCCACCTCTTGAATGCGGCCATCTTCTCGCTGACAACCAGTTGAATTACACTTGTTCACGAGGAAGTTTGTTTCTGACCTCCATGCGGCAGGCCAAACCACAACAGTTGGTAGTTGCTCCGAATAAATTGCTTTTAAAGGGTTCTACTCAATTTCCACATCAGCGATCGTTTCTGCAACCTGTTCAGATCGTCGTGCGATGTGGTTTTGCCCTTGTGTCCGCAGAAGATAGTGTTGCCAGTTTAATTCTGTGGTTGCTTCTTCGCCAAGTTTTCTTATCGTGTTCCATTGTTTGCAGAAGAGGGTGCTAACAGCAAGGTAGTGATGAGTTGACAGTTCTGCGGCTCATTAACACGAAAATCTGTTACTGAAGGGAATTTAATTTAAATGGTACGATTATCAGACCTCTACCTCGTATACTGGTGCACGATTTGATGAAGGTGTTCTTAATAGGTAGTCCGTTGTTTGCACAAAACTGCTACAGCTTCATTCCATGTTTGTGGAAGTCGCTGGGGCCGTTCTGTCTAATCGCGCTTTCCCTCTTATCTGCTTGATTTGTGCTTCACTTCATGTCTGCTTTGACATGCCACGTGAATTCGCCAATTAGAATGATTCCCTAGTTCAGAGCGCCTTCTGCTTCCTCCAGATTTTACTCATATTCTCCCTCCAAATTTGACGCATAGACCTGCAACAAATAAAGTTTTAGCCATATGATTTTTGCCCTTCCCCTAACAGGTTTCCATTCAGTTACTCCGTTAGGTAGGCTGTTTTCTACCGGAACATCAACATCGACGTGAACGCGGATCATGAATTCGACCAGTTAGTGGAATGGCTTCCACTATCAGAAGTATGGGATTCCAAAGCCTTGCCGTTTCGTTGACGAGAGTTCATGTCGAGGTGGTACCTTGCGGTCTTTTAATCTAATTCTTACTGTTTCTCTTTGAGTGATATATTCCAGTTTCCGACTCTAACCTCCCACTGGCGGTGTCGTTCCCGCGTAGCCTTTTCTGACGTTATGGTGGCATCATGCAGTTTGCCTCGTCCGTTTAAAACGGTTTTGTTACTGAGTAATGTTTTTTTCGTCGTCTTATTTTTCTCTATCTTTGGTAGCCATCGCCGTCTTGCTACGTCCGCAGCTGGCAGTAGGGCGAGAAGCATGGTCTGATCGCTGACTTCACAACTTGCCACCATTCACTAACCGTCTGCGCGCTCCTTGCTAATCCGGGCGACTACCGAACCGGTATAGCGTTCGATAACTGCAGCTCCATGATTCAGAGATTCATCTTCGCTAAATTTCACTGAAGTGTTACAAGGATTAAAGTTGATTTAATCATGCTATATTATTTTAACGTTTGAAAAGGCGAAGATAAACATATTTGGGCTAATAGAGACTAAAAAGCTTCCCCTATTGACAAACTTCTTAAAACTTATCCTTACAAAAATGACTTATCTCTCATCCAATAAATAAAGAGTGGTGTTATAAGGGAGAAGCCGTCTTTGAGTTGAATAACAACTGCGTGTGCTGTCCATTTTGAATAGCTTGTGATGCTCTTTGAAGTGTTGCGATAGCTGAAATTTCAGTGGATACGCTAGAATGCGGCGTGGAACGTCTTCCTGATATTTCAACCGCTTTGTTCAAATGTTATCTAAACAAAGGATTTTTGTTAAACAAAAATGAACGCCATTTCATACCGGTTTTTGAGATTGTGTTTATATTGAAAGTAATATAGGGTTGAATTCACAATGAAACTAGCAAAATATATCAAATTCAAACGCAAAACTTAGTATATATTGCGTTAATTGGCGTTTTTGGTTGAAAGCCGGATTAGCCGTAAAGGCGTTTATTTTTCTTATCCGGTAAAGGGATCGCGAGTAAATTGTTCTACGCCATGAAACAGTTTCCATAAATGAATATTTATTCTGTTTGTACTGTTCACTGCTAAACTTTTGCTTTATAGACACTGAAAATATTCGGTTTGTATTCGCAGCGGTAAAAGATACTATATTACAGCATAACTTGAAGGAATATAATTTAGTTTGATTCCTTTGGTACAGTCCCACTGTCTTGCTGGTCATTCGACAGTTTATGAAGCTATGCTGTTACGCTGCCATTTTGCTTCTTTCAATCTAGTCGTTTCAGTCCAGTCAAGATTTTATAGCATTTTCCTATTTTTGCTCTCAAGGCCAACGTACATATTCAGTCCTGATGGAGTGACATAAGAAAAGTGATGATTTGCCTGAAATGGTCTCGGCCAGATCTGAGTTACTGACAATACTGCGCACCGCAGAAAATTTTACCGAATCGATTTTGTGGTTTTCGGAAGTTACTACGTGCGTTTTGGAACGGCAGTTTTAACAGTGTTGAACATTTCCATGCTCGTCCAACTTGTTTCAGAGTTCAGAGACGCCCCCTTTGGACTGCGTTGAAGAGGCAGTTATTGTTAGATCCGCATTATTTGGCTCGCTGTGTACAATTGGAAAAATTTATAATGGTCTGACTGCGTTGTGTATTTTTATATTGTATTTGTGAACTGAAGTTATTCCATTCACTTTTATTTTATCCTGTTCACTTTAGGTACTTGATCATCTAATTGCATCTAGTTTTCCTTATTGTTCATTTCAGCTTGTTTTGTTTTAAAGTCGTAATTTAATATTTCTAGTTTTAGTTCGGTGCAACAAAGGATAAATGAAAACCAATATTGTCGAAATTATATTGCTGAAAATCCTTTCAGCGTTGCAAATGTTCACGTATATAAGCTTTGATTTATTTTTTTTATCGGCAGTTTAAGTTAGCGGTCACAGTTAAACTTCCGCTTTTATCCTTCTTTTATTCATTGGACGAATTTCTTGGGTTTTTGACCCGCTGGGTTTGGTTATCATCAAAAATTACTCTCCGCATGGTGCGAATCATTGTCGATTGCAAAGTGATGTCTGCGGGTGTTCAAGCCGTTTGGTAATAAACTGCATTATTGCCGTTGATGGGAATATCATGTCAAGTAGATCGGTTGCTTTAACGGGCTTTCTTGCTTGCTTTTAATGTCTAGAAAAAGTGGAACAACGATGTTTTTATTTTTTATTCACATCACCACATGAGTCATTAATAAACTTTCTTTTTGTCTTCGGACTTCTTTCACTCTACTCCCCTTCATGAGATACTCGTGGAATAGAGTGGTACTTAAGTTCGACTGACTTTGTTCACGCTTCTTTCGTCCGTATCTTCAGGCGGTTCCGCTCTCTGTCGGTTTCCTTTTGGCGTTCTTCGGTTGCTACCTGGTTTAGTTCATTTAGCGGATGTGCTTTGACGTTGTGTTAATATTTGTGTAATTCCTTTTGCCTGGCTCACTCTTAGTATAGATTTTAGATTGTATATTTACATGTCACCCGTCACGTTCCTAAATATTCTATATTGTTAGTATCCTGTTTTGTGTGAGACTGCCTTTCAGTTGAAGTGAACTAAATTTCGATGTAGTTTAAGTTCATCGGCGAAGCTGCAGTAGTATTCGACGAAGCGTGTGTACGCGGTTGCAATTTTGGTAACAGCTCAGCTGATGGCGCGTTTGATTTAGCAGTTTGGTGGTTTCGGCGTTGAGTGGTGATATGATTTCCGGTTAATTGTGTTCATAGTTTTAGTTTAATGTAATCTCAACAGGTAGAATTCGTAGTCATGAAGTTGGTTTGAGGTTCTTCGATACAATGTCCGTCGTAGGTCGGTGGACGGGCTTACCTTTCCGTTGCTGAAAGAAGAGGGATTGTAGTCATCGGCCTTTTGCAGAGCTTTGAGGTTAAGATGTTTCTTCGAGACGATTACAGACTAATGAGGCTGTAAATCGTTTGAGCTGTTGTGCCCACTAGTTGATCCACCCAGGTCAATGTCTTGCCTAACAGCGGCTTTCCTTTGGTTTTGGTGCTCCTCAGTAAGGGAATGTTTTAATAGTCGAAACATTGTAGATTCAGGTTTTCATTCAGCCGCTGTAGCATCTGTGGAAACCTGATTACCGAAACAGTGGGCTACTGGTCTTTATTAGGGTTAACTTGATGTGGTGGGCAGTAAAGAGAAGCGGCTGTCAGTGTTTAGCCAGCCCCCAAAAATATTACATTTCTTTAGAAACCGATCGATTCCACTCGTTAATGCGCAAGCGAATATGCTAAACGGAACAAGGCAGTTCTTGCTGCATTTCATCGTTAATGTTTATTTTTCCGGGGAGACAGTGCCAAAGGAATTAGTAAAGCTTCTGGTAGTATAGCAGCCACCACGACTGTATGCCTGAGAATTCACTTCCGCTCTGCCGCACAGAAAAGGAATGAGGAGTTTTGAGAACGAATCGAGTTCGCTTTGCCATAGAATTAGTGAACAACTTATGTTCATCATTACCAGAGTAATAAGAAATGGATGCTAATGAGTAATGCTATATATCCAGCAACGTAACCTTATTGCGAGGTTATAGAGTGATCCATTATAATTAGGCGAAATGTGTGGCTCTTTTATTAGTACACAGGGTACTTGACTGAAATTTTGACATCTAGCAATTTCGATGAATTTTTTCAGCATACCAAATACTGGTTGAGTGCTGAGCCTTGTGACAAACCAACCAGTTGTTCCAGCTCGATTGATATTTACCTGCTGATACTTTTTGCATTAAGTTACTGAATATACGTTGTCATTTCATCGTAACGAGACGTGAATAGACTGACGCTCGTCAAACAGTTGTAAATGCCGCATTATAGACCAGAGTAAATGCCATAAACGCTGAACTTGCTGATGAGTTGCTATCGTCTGGACTGCACACTAGATCAGCTAAAGCTTTTCTTAATTCATATGAAAGAATTTCAGTCTCATGTTCAGGGTAAATTTTGTAACGTGACTTCTACAGATGTTACAGAAAGATTCAATTATCCGGACATAACTTTCATATTACGAATTAAAATTATCAGCATACTACTCGTCAAGTTATCTACCAGTTTTCAGTTCATGTAGACAGTGAGATTAGTTAATCTGTAATTGACAAGTGATTCCTATCGCCCAGGCGTGTTTTTTAACTGCAAGGTAATACTTTCCCTGTGGTCAAGGTTACTCCCTTGATACTGAGCTAGCTGTATAGTTTAACGCACTAGGGTTAGCAGCGGATGACCTTTGCATTTAAGAGAAATTTGAATACAATGTTTCTGCTTAAAGGCTTACTACTCTTTATTCAAGGCCTTCAATGATTTAACAGTGTTTTTGAAGCACCGGTTAGATATGTAAAATTCCTGATAATCTTGAATTGAATTTGGATTTGTGAAGCCCGGATGAACTTTTAATAATTGAAGAGTTTCCGATCAGTGCCTTAAACTAGAGTAAACATTTCATTGAAAAAAAACTGGTATAAAATTAGCTCTATGATGTAAAACCGAATGCTGATTTTCGAAAAACACTGAGTAGGAAGAAAATAATGTGCGGAGCAGTGCTAAACCTATAATCTTTTCATTTGATTTGCTAGTTCTTCCAGAGTTGTTCCAGTTTCTGGAACCGAAACTTCGGGTTCCTATAAAAAAGCAACATGCATGAAATTAGCAGACAGCTACGCAATGTACTGTTGTATTTTCCGGAATGTCAAAGGCGTACTTCAGACCAGGTGCAGGTCCTAAGTTGTGCGTCACTGGATTTGCAGCTGACTCTCCGACAACTTCAATACCTGAATAATAGAACTTAAAGTTGTTAATTAAGAGCGCTTTCACTTACCCCAGTCATTGATCTCGTGTAAGGTTGTGGGCGTTGCATCCACAGGTTCGACTTGAAGCGTTTCTTCTATGAACTAAACGAAAAGCATGTGCAATGGAGTGCTCTTGATTTTTTAATGAACAGTAAACCGGTATCGACCACAGAAGTAAACAGACTACACTACTAAACCAATATCAACCACAGCAGCAAGGTCTTAGTTAAACTGGTCACACGTTACAACCACCACAGAATTTATGCATCCTGCTGAAGC
Organism: Soboliphyme baturini; assembly: GCA_900618415.1. NCBI lineage: Eukaryota > Metazoa > Nematoda > Enoplea > Dioctophymatida > Soboliphymatidae > Soboliphyme > Soboliphyme baturini. The sequence goes on from UZAM01007177.1 coordinate 35,603, forward strand.
AGGAAAACATAACCCACAGTGTTAACAGCCAGTGAAGAGCGACCGTGATTCAGGACCCTGAGAATACTTTCTTCAATAGAGCGACGTATTCTGCTTAGCAGTAGAAAAATATTCAATAGGGTCAAAAGGCTTCCAATCAGTGGACGTGATATCCAAGGGCCGATTTCACTCTAGTCAGCAGTAGGATCGAGACCTGCCTTCGTGCTTCAATAGGATTAATTTCAAGCGGAGGATATGATACATCTAGCATGCACGTAACAGATTCAAGTTGTAGAGACCTTAATATTAGAAATATATTAAGAACTAGTTAACCGCAAAGCATTAAATCTGTATTCACTCATCATGGCTTTGGTTATGGGCACTTTAGTGCTGTCCATAAAATGGGTAATGAAATAAACTTTTATTACTTTGGATGTCCCCAATATGACATCAATCAGTAGAAATATTTGCAGGGCACCGAATCTGTGTGAAAATCAGCATCGGTAATTTCATTTCAGACGATTTAGATTAAGTGCCACCATTAGTGAACCATGAAGAAGCAACTGGAGCATAAAGATGATAGATCTTCCGATTCCATTGATGGCAGCTCCACAAATAGCGGTGACAAGCCATTAAAGCAACAACGAACGATAGGCCTGGGCCGCTACATCTGATATATCTCTGAACGTCGTGGTGCTGTATGATAATATGGTCAGTGAATGTTTACCAAATATAGTTTTCGATGTTCTAACCAAGAACAGAGCTACGTGGAAAAATGCAAATCTTGTACTGAGTAACCTGAGCTTAGTAGATACTGTCTATTCAATTAATATAAAACAGCAATGTTTATTAAATTTTTATAACGTTATGTTCAAACAGCAGTGCGGCATGTTTCTCGTGCTGCCAACGATGGAATCAGAAGACCTATCACATTCAAATCATCTACGGTATCGGTATAAGCCTCAGAAATTATTAAGTGGACATAACTCGTCAAAAACCACATCCCGCAGCGTACATCATTTTATTTGCCAGAGCAGTCTCTTGCTGATCACGAACGATGTTTCAGGTGATACTTCCTGAACTTGGAGAAGTTATAAGCCAAGAAACATGACCTTGTGTATGAACCCTATTTCTGTTTATAAGATTGAACACGAGGAATAACAGTTCTTGAGAAATCGTTCATGATGAACAAGAGAGCGTTCTAACGAGTAAAACGATCTCAGATAAACCTACTGCGTGTACTTAAATAGAACCGTGAGCTGCTTAAATAACTCTGACTCTCAAAGCAACTAGACGCAAGGGGGCAATGCAGCATGTAGTGAAATTTGATCATGGAAGTGTTATGCTTTGACTAGCATACTCCGAAGTACGAGGTAAACAACAAGGCAAACTCTTACCTGCGATTGTTCTTGACGAAGTCTACAAAATTTGTCATGACAAGTCGGATTCGGCTTAATGACGTACGTTGGAAAAAAATCGTCCAAACTATTGTATCCCAGGTAATAGGATACTTTGCCGAATTTGAGCAAATACCTAAACATATTCACCATAGTGTGTCAAAAAGTAGTTGATACTTCAAGTAATTGATGTGCTCAGAAATAAGGAAAAACAAATCAATCTATCCAAATATAATGCAAAACACCATTAACATTTGACTTCTGTGATCCTCTAACTCGAATTTGTCAACATTTTAGAGAAAGCCAATAATGTTCCCAGATCAGTTACATACTTAAGAGCGTTGAAGTTAACGTTGTTCTTCACCCACCAAAAAAGCGCTGAACGGAATGTCAGTTAGATGAAATCATGACAGGATTTCACAACGAAAGTTGCTACTTCTGAACATACTGTGTGACTTCGCGTAGTCATTACTTTCTTTATAGAGCCTCATAAAAGAAAACGAAAACAAAACGTAGCAGTTAACCGTTGGGGAGCCTATCTCTAATAAATCGCAGTGGTGGACATTATACATGACCTCACTTTTTCACAAAGCTCAATGCTTGTAGCCATACCTGCCGATCCTCTTAGAAGTGTTTTAGTATTTGAAGGCAAGTATCTACAGTCCTCTGAAAGCCACTGCATGTAACTTTCAGCTTGTTTCCTAAGTGGCGAAACTCAATTACCTACTTCGAAAGGAATGACGGAGAGTGGCCCTATCGGAATTCGAAATCAAATATTTGTTCACAAATCTAGTGCCTTCCCGTCTGAGATTTCATATATGACGGCGAAATGAAACGAAACAAAATGCTATATCAGTCGAAATACCTTCGAATCAAGAAAAATATAAATACTGAAAGATAGACAAATGCTGAAAAATACTCC
>UZAM01007182.1:24586-36464 GCA_900618415.1 Soboliphyme baturini
AAGGGTCGTAGCTGACAATATACCTCACATTCCTGCTCTACTCGACGCAGATGTTCTATCACAAGCCTTTTCACAGGCGTATGCCTCCGCATATTCTCAGTGTTTCTCACACACCTGGCAGTTAATAATGATATAATCCACGGTGCTGCGATTGGAGCGGAGGCAACTCCGCTCGTCTTTGATGTTCTGCACTATTATTTTAGTACCTCCTTTCCAATCACATTTTGTAGATCTACGGGATAGGCTAAGTGGGGAGAAGCCCCGGTAGTTGCTGCAGTCTTTTTGATTGATTGTTATGCACGTGAGAATAACCACGCCGGATTACCACTGCTAGGATGTTTCTCTAAGAAGAAAGGCAACGTGGCATATCTTGAGCATTCTAATACCATCATGGCGGTTCCCTGCTATCAAGGGCAGCCCAGACATGGAAAGTGCCGCAACTACAGACGTTCGACAATCAGCCACTTGCTGTCTGTTTTGATTTCGTGGCTTTTGCTCGTATACATGCTGACCTCTATCGTGCATCTGAGAGACCCATAGCCACGCAAGATGAAGCCGAAATGCAGATCAGTCAAAGGAAACCCGAAGCTCTGTATGTCACAATAACGGAAGCACAGTGTGCTCTAAGAGCACATAGGACGCAACTGAAGCAAAATAAAAAGTTTAACTATCCAACGGATGAAGCTTCACGGCACAAGCGATATAGTAACAGACAAAATGACGAAGCGAGTGCAGGAGTGCACAGGTTCAATCTGAATGAGTGACGAAGGAGGAGCCAGGCAGTACTACAAAGCTATCTGATTTCCTATTAGGCACAAACGTGAGCCTCAAGTCCTGGCATCTGGTAATGACGAAATGAGTGTGATCTTGAATAAATGCGACACGCATAAGGTTACTTCATACCATTACTGATCCAATGAAACTCGACTAGATTCAGAAAAAGATGCGTTGAAATAGAAGCGCCGTGAATCCGTGTGGGGTGCTTGCTGAACTAATCGATAATTCACAATCGCGGCCGCTTGGATTCTGTCAGGAGCCGGAGAAGAGTCGCAAAAACTACTTAGTTGATGACGAATTGATAGACCCCCAGGTGAATCGCTGGAATATACAGGACACTTGGCATTGGTTCCCTTTGAAATTGGGTTGGTGGAGTTGCCTTGCAGGCAGAAGATCGAGACCATTCGAAAATCTGCTACCTTTGCGCCTTGTGAAAGAAAATGAATGGATATTTATATAGCTGACCATGCTTTACATCAATGGATCAAGCTATAAACAAAGTTGGTAACAGAGAGCAAATTTGGTTTTTGGCTGCACAACAGACAAGCCAATGATCAGGTCAGTACATTCTCTGTCTGGTGACTTGAAGCCGTACTGCATATGGCACACATTGCATATGTAAGCCTTATCACTCCGTCATCATCACGCCATCTAGAGGGATATTGAAATTATGAGTTTAATCTATTACCGTTTGTTTGGCTAAAAAACAAAATGCAAAACAAAATCCACCGTATCGCTTTGGAACTTTATCGTAAGTTCCATTCAATTACAGATTCGTTTCGACTTTTAGGCGGCAACAACACGAGAAGGCAAACTGAGAAGGTGGCCATAAATACTGGTCAAGTCAAAGTATGAAATACTTTTAGGCATGAAACGTAGCAGAGTCTCGAAATATGTTCGTAAAAATGCATCATATTTAAGCCCCGACCTCGAGCCAGGAAAAGATAAGCACGTAGACAAAACCGTAAGGAAATTTTTCCACCGTTGTATGAACGGAAGCCATTGGCAAGGTTAGATCGAAATGTCAAAATTTCTGAGCTAGCTGATAACTTTCAGGAGAGGACAAACAGAAATGTTCCCCGGCCTGGAACTTTGCGAAACTTTAAGCAAACGGACAAAAGAACATATTCGTTCGTTCAACTGCAGATAACGTAAACTATTGAATACAACCGAAGCATGAAGAAATTATATCAAAGATGGCGATCGAGAAATAACAGCCTGCAAAAGCAGAAGACGTTACTGTCATATGGAGAAACAAGCGCTCCTAACATAGTGGAAGATTTCCTTAGAAAACCGCAACGCCAAAGATGACGAGAAAGGACCTTAAGGAACATATGAAGTCGACGAAATTTCAGACATCTTGCCGAAACACAAGTGCTTCAAGCAATAAAACAGGCAAAGAGAAGAAGGATTCCTCACCAAGACGATATTACAGTGGAGGTAGTGGAATCAGGAGGTGAAGCGTTAACCAAGTATTATCGCGCTTGTTATCACGCTGTCTGGAGGAAGTGAAAATTCCAGAAGATAGGACTACCGCTCTAGAAGAAAAGAGACAATAAAGGTACGGCAGGAGACCGGTCTGTTGTCAATCGCCTACAAAAGCTTTACGAAGATATTGACGAGCAGACTTCATGAAAAATCGCATTTCGCATATCTAAATGAGCAAGCAAGATTCTAAAGTGCTTTTAGCACGATTGATCATCTTTAGGCGGTAAAACACGCAATTCAGACAAGCAACGAATATCAACTTGCTTTCTGCCCAGCAATAGTGGATTTTAAGTCAGTTAGCACCTCATCAGTAGTGGATTCATTGAGCTAGAGAGCGAGAAAAGGTACGGACACCTTATCGCTATGATTTACAAGAATGCAACGTTAGGGAGATGTTTCGTGAAAACACAACTAAGTTCAGAATCGAAAGGAACGTCCAAGAGGCTGCTGCGATATCAATGAAGTTATTCACAATCCTCGAAGAAGTTTTTCGATTATTCCACTGGGAAAAACAAGGGGTAAAGAAAAATAGGCGCTATTTAAGCTATCTGTTGCTTTAGACGATTTTCTAACCCTTGCAAGGTCTTCAAAAAAGTTTCAAAGTAGAATTCAAGAACAATGCAACATCAAAGCAAGATTGCAAACGAATCTGGAGAAACTCAAGTCGTAGTTAACAGTAACGCTACCCCGGGACCTATTGAAGTCAATGGACCTGACTTGAAAATTTGCGAAATTACGTTTATTTGCAACGCAGAACCAACTGCTCGGAGTCAACAGACGAGTAAAAATGACGTGGGAGATTTTTGACAGATAGAAAATGTTCCTATCAACAAAGCTGTCTTTATGCTTGTAACGAAGTTTTCGACGAGCGTGCACCGATGGATAAAAAACGTTAACCCTAAGTCTGAAAGCCATTCACAAACTGAAGCTGCGCAACACCGTTCGGATAAATATGTTAAAAACAACTATAGGAAATAAAAAGACGAATGAATGGGTAAAAGCCCAAATACGATGTCAAAGAGGTATACGACTGAGTTCCATGAGATAATATGAGGACCGTAGGAAGGCCTGCACTTTGATGACAAAATGAACTGAAAAAATTTGCCGAAGCAACAGGGACAGGAATCGCAGATGACAAATTTTGTGGCAAAATCCTGTATAGGCTTTCATTCAGCAGTGGATTGAAATTGCCGATGACAGGATATGTGTTTTGTTTTGTGTCTTCATAAACACAGCCGTAATGCCGAGGGGATTGTTTTTTCAACACAAAGAGTCGACCACCACAGAGATTATGTTCAGCCCGGATCCAGTCCAACAGAGACCATTCTCAGCAGGCTAAGTCGCTGAAAGCTACGAGGATTTGCATTGTATTGGGAAGCTATCTGATTGGTATTTCTAGTTAACGGTTCCTGCAACCTAATGTATAAGGTTAGGTCCCTGTCTGATGAACAGTGTCCACTATCTGATGAACCATAAAAATGTTCCCTTTTAAAACTGAGAAAGTAGTTCACAAACTCTCAACATTTCTGAAGGACTTTCGCACCAGGTCATATGTTTTCATATTTTCATATTCAGACAATATGAACTCACTCCTTCTCTAACGCAGTACATCTTCAAACATTCCAATGTGCGACCAACTCCTGCAATCCCTATCCGAATAGTTATACAAGAAATCGACAGTAGAGATTGCTACATTTCTATCAATCGATCTTGTCCCGGACGGCGTGCTTAGGTCAATTCCATAGAAAAACCATGGCAAACAGAGGAAAGTTCAGGACACTTAACAGTAAGTTAACGGGTGTAGTGGTATCTAGAGGTACTTAACGCGTTTCCGTGATAACAATACAGAAATTCTGTGAGCCAAGTAAAGGACGTCATTTTTATTGGCAAAGGCTGAAGATATTACCGAACAGCAAAACAAAAAAAATTGATTGCAAAAAAATAAAAAAATTGTGTTGTTGGTATCGTCTAGGCAAAATATGCCGGGCACCATGAACCGAAAATCAGGCAAGGTATTAACCTTGATTAAGTATAACGAAAGGAGACGCGTTCAGCTTAAACCTTTGGGCCGACGGAAAGTTTTAACTGCAGTTTATTTATTTACCAGTTTAGGCATCAGTTATTCATATACATCCGGCCAAACTGATAAGACTGTTGGTATTACAGAGGACTTCGCACCCGACCGAAATGCACAAGTAACAGCGAAACATGTGAGTACCGGATTTGGTGGGACTTAAAAGAGCCTTAGAGCTGGTAGAAGGAGTCGGTTCCTCTTCGACTTTCTGCTCCGCAGATTCTTCACGCAGGTCCTTTTCCAGATTCAGCTTGTGGCACACCTCGAACGCCTGACCAATTGTACGGACGATTCGCATTGCTTGACTCTAAAACATCGAAGGCACGTCAGTCACTCGAAAGGCAAGTACATCTGCCATTTATTTACATACGGTAAATGTAATTACAGTTAACAACAATTCAGCAGACACTGACCAGAAAACGTCATTGGGCGTAAACAGTGAGTTGAAATTCTCACCAAAAGGCCAGATTTCAATCAGGCAAATTCTATTCAAGTGCATAACTTTGATAATGGGCAATCAGGAACTAAAATGCCTCAGCTGCACACTATGAAAGACGGATAGTATAGCATTAGCGAAATGTACACGATCTAGGTCTTTAATCCGTAAACAGTGGACGAATTCCAATTCGAATAAGAGCTGCTAGTTGTCAAAATCATTTGGACGATTCACCATAAGTAACATACATGCTTTTCTATCCTAACAAATAACCATTACGGCTGCTTGAGACATGCGCTTTAAGATTTGGCCCTTATAAGTGGCTTATATCTCTTTATGACTCAATAAAGCTATGTATGTATGTATGTAGCAACGAATGACGTTGCAACTTCAATTATGATAGCCGTCGAAAAATTCTGCCTGCGTCAGGTCATTCACTCAGCACAGATATTGCTACTGGCAGACTGAAGATAACAATGAGCAGAAATTACTTTATAAAATTTTGTTGTAGAGCAATAACCTTAAAAAGACCTTTCAAACTAATGTTAATCAATTTTATGCAGGATCACCACCACGAAGTTCAATTTCAGAGAAATACTGCATAGATATCGATTCATCCAGAAGCGGCAGCAGATTCGCACCTTAATGATGTTTATGAAGCGCTGTAATATACTGTTGGCGGTAACAATAACACGCTATATTAAACTGTAACTACCTGTCATGCAACAAATAAATTCGTTCTTTCTCTCAAGCTCAGGTTGGATACGAGAGTTGATTTAGGCATCTCAGTTATTTTGATTAATATTTCCTGAAGTACAACGCGGTAGCACTCATCATGCCAACCCTCTGTATGCGTTTCCTTCAACCAGCCCACTGAAAACAGCATAAATTAAGGTTTATCTACGCACAAAGCAAACATTATGTCAATCGGACGACTGAACAGTATCGACGTTCCGTTGTTTTCGATTGTCTCAATGTTAAAGATTTATTTACCAATATTCCTGCTGACTGCTGATATCAATATTGTAAAAAATTGTATTTAAAGAGTATTTAAATAATAAATCTTACTTAATTCTTCCTCATCATAAAAACTTTAATGAAACGTTACACCGGTTACTTAACAGTGAATATAACATTAACTAATTGCACAAAGTTCTAACAAACTTAATACTTAAATAAATAACTGTGAGAATAATAATCGTTAGGTTGGGTTCACAAATCACCATATAACTGCGAGAAATATTACCTATGAGAAAAAAGGAACAGCGTGGTTTAAAGAAAGAAAGAACCACTTGTAAAGCCGGAAAAAATGGATGATCGCGGAAGAGAGTGAGTAAAATGACGCAACGAGCACACGAAAAGAAAACAGAGCCTCGGTCACAGCAAAGTCTAGAAACAATGCGAAAAGACCTCCGGAATTGTGAAGCTTGCGGCACAGGAAGGACACGCTTCAGATAGTCAGGATGTACCAGCATCATCAGAGAAAGACACTGCCTGAACATACGGAGGCATCAATCATCCAGTCGTGCAACAACATTCACCGTGACAGAGGATATACACACTGTACGGACTGGATGGGCCTTGTCACTCCTGTCGTCAGAAAACTACTCAAGCGGAGCACGGACGAACAGTTCGCCTTTTGGCTCCACACAAGCTGACCGCCGCGAATGACCAAAGGATTTTCAAACTACGTCACTCAACTTGTTTACCTTGCAAAAGACCCGTGGAACACAAACGAAAATGTTGGTATTGACCAATCATCTGATTGACTATATTCTTTCCGCTGTGAACAGATGAACCGTGCTTCAGGCTGTTTTCAGTATGACCGCAAAGCATGAATGAGGTACTCAACCAAAAACGAACGAAATATGTCGATGACAAGGTTGCTAGTTCAGCTGCTTGGAAGAAAAATGAGGTTACTATTTGAAAGTATGCTGTATGAGAATAAGTCATAACTGACGAAAACAGTCGAAACATTAATCAAAATCAATGTATCGAGAAGACATGAACTACGAAGAAACCCAGGCCTGAAACCATTCTTTCCGTGGCGAATCAGATCTGCAATATTTTTAATATTTCACTATTTATGATGCCTGATAAGGTAAAAAGAATTCAAGCATAATGGATATACATAACGTGATTTGATAACACGCCTATGTTGCACACTCAATCGATCAAGTAATGTGGAATACACGTCAGCAACGGCCTGACTACTCCAATCAAGCAACTTCAACTTTTGCGAACTTTAGGAATGCACTGTATTATTAACTAAGTCTAGAGAGAATGACTTATCCTCCTATTCGAGAATCGCTGATCTCTTTGTCGACAGTGGCATCCCGTCGATTATATTATGTGCTATATGTTGCACTCTACCCAAGGCTACGAAAGAAATCGTACGAAGTACTTCGGCAAGCAAGTCAACTGGGCCCATCATCAGTACGACACAAAGACATGGTTGAATTGTGCGTGGCAGTGAACGGCTGTTCACGACGCAGGGCGATGAGCGGCTTAGATCCTCAGGGCGGTTCAAGCGTATTCACCAAGAAATCTCACTAGCAGAAGAATGTTCTTCTTCTGCAACGAGAGGGAAGCTACGCGTCGATTGCTGGAACGTGCGGACATTGAAGACGGTGATGGCAAATTGAACAATGTCACGTGTACCTCAGCACAATAAAAGCTGGACATTTTGGGACTGCCAGAGACCCGCCTACCAGGCGATGGACATAAGCAGCTTGAAGCCGGTCCGGCAACAGGGGTTCTTGCCACAAGGCCGAAGTCACAGTTCAACTGGTCTCAGAGCTGCTATACTCACTTTGATATCCGTCGAGCAAACGAGTGATCGTGTCAGCGTGTGCTGATTCGCAATGAGACGGTTAAGAGGAACTTTGTCGCCATGCATACCCCTACCTACATGACAGAGGATCCGAATAAAGACCAGTTATATGTCTGTTTTCATGCAGCTGTTGGTTCATTTCCTCGACACCAATTATCGATTATCGCTGGTGACCTCAGCGCCAACGTCGAACGCTTTCTCCCGGCGGGTATCAAACTTAAACACTGAATATCTGGGGAGAGGGAGGCACGGCGCAGTCATTTAGTAGGTTGCACTTTAGAGAATCTCCCTTATTGTATTTCGGTGCAAGCAGAAGATAAAAGCCAGCATATACATGATATGCGAATAATAAGGACAGCACGATATTGTAATCTAGTAATGTGAGACATACCATAAGGTCATGTTATGTGATGCGTGAGCCTTGTGGCTACAATGCGTCGTGACCTACAGATAGTTGTCCAGAAATTCAGCACAACACTTAAACAGCAGAAAAATAACGATTTGTTCCTAAACTTAATACTGAAAGAAAATTGCAGTAACAAGTAAGTTAAATGGTAATAGGGTAGATATCTAGCAAGAACAGAGCATCGAACATAGACAGTAGAATGGATCTCAAGACGCATCACATGGCCCTTGGGCCACCTCAGGTCGACGGCAATATGATAGCGGAAAGTCTGCTGGGTCAGTGTCGACAGAGGTTGCAAGGATAGTGATTTGTGGAAAAATCTTTTAGAGGCCTTTATCCAGCAGCGGTTCAAGAATGGCTGATGATCACTACGACAATAGTTTCATAACTAGATAATAAACTACCGTAATTAACGATCTCTGAATTCGTCATTTCTAAGCGAAAATAAAGTGTCGGTTAAAGTTCAACTATACTACAGTATGCATCGAACATTTTCAGCGCACCCAACTGCAAAAATACCGTAATTCAACGTTCAGTAAAGCAAACGCAGCGAACCTGAGCTTGCGGAATTCGTTGTTACAAAAGTTGTACGTGACTGTACCGAGTGCGTTGAAGTGCCAACGAAAATGATGCAAATGACGAGAAATACGATCAGCACGGTAGAGACATACAGACGTGCTTCGAACATCACTTACAGTTCGTTTTCAGCGCATGCTGTCCATTTCTAACTGTGGGAACGGTAGCTTCAGGTGAATTCTCCTACGTGCTTGGTCCTTGTGAACAGAACAAGTCCTCCGAGGTAGATTCGCAGGCTAAGAACGTGCCAGACGTCGAACAGAAATCTCCAGTCATTCATGAGGTCTACCTTGGCTTAGCAAGAAACAGAAATCTTGCAAAACTGTCTTCTGAGCATGTGTCCGAGTCGTTGCCATTGTTACATAATAAATTTCACTTATAATGTGCATTAATAAACAGCGAATTCAGGATACGGTGGGTTCAGTCACGTATCCCGAAATTATTCCACTTACTATCGTCATAAAGAATTTTGTTGCAAATTTTACCACGATGCGCAACGAGAGGCGCTACTCAAACGATCGTTCTTTGGAGGTCGCTCTGTGAAATCCAGTACCACGCTCACAGATAGCGATGAAAAAGACACCAGTGCAGCCCTATATATTGTCTCAGAATCGTATTTGACATGTGGCAGAATAAAGAGGTGTGAGCTTGAAAGCCTAATATTATCATTTCGTTGCATCTTGCTATTAAACTTAATATAAAGCATATATTTCGACGAGTTTTAAATTATTCTCCCTCCCCAAAACAATTTCCAGAAATACAGTAAATGGTTGACAGTGCGGTATAGTTTTGCTTCCCAAAACCCGCATTAGGACAGAGTTTCACTTCACTCTCTCTTTGACTCCTCTCGAACAAAGATAAGAAACGATTCACAAGCGAGAGTATCTCGGATTGTCACCTTAGATATTTTCACCGACGACTAGACTCTCCGCACCGAGAAGTCACAGCTATGACGGTCAGGCACGCTTTGCGGATGAATCCAGAAAGGAAGATGAAACAGTTACAACTTGCTCAAACGACCGACCGAAGACCGAGGGGAACACCAAGAATGATCTGAAGAAAGAGGCTCGAGGAACCTCAACTTTGGTCCAGACATGGGGTATCTTCTACAGAAGCGTAAGCACTGGCGCAAGATTGATTGATCGAACTTTATTGCTGAAAACAGCTATACAGAACTCAACTTTTCGACATAATTTTGTGAAACGTTCACCTCACTTCTGGATATGATTAAAGCACCATGAATGGAAGAACGACGGGTTTTCTGTAAAGTTGTATACACGCGGGTATGCATCGATATTTTGATCTTGTGCCACTTCGAAGCGAGAGTTATCAAGCCAGCGAGACATTCAATGGGTGACTGACAATATCTATGATCTGTACATCAAATTGCAGCTCATGCTTGACCATAGAATCGAACACATGTTTGCCAAAGTTTCGAAGCGCACCCAACTGACCCGCGATACAAGAGGCAATGTCCATCGCATCATTTTAAAGGCAGCTTCACTCAGGCATCCTCTCCCCCGTCCCCGATACATGGAGACGAATGGACCTGCATAAATGAGCATAGGCAAAATGCATGCATCCATATAGCACTGAATGAGGCGCTTCACGTTCTAGGCCATTATGGAATGTTGCCGAACGAAAATAACATGCTTATTGAGATCGGCGATTATCGCCACTTCTGCTTCTGAGTAGCGACATTACAGCGCAAAGAAACAAACAGAAAAAAATAGATGCAGACACACCATGTAAGGTACTGAGGCGAATAATGTTTTTAATGTGTAAACGCCACGCGGTATAATGCTCATACTTACTCAGTTCCATATGCAAAAAGTCGTGGCTTTGGAATGGGGGGCAGAGACGCAGATGGAAGTCGCTCGGCTTTGCACATTGGAAAAAATACGTATTGCAGTTGTAATGAGGTAACATTTTCTTATGAACTGTTAACTCTCTTGAGTAAGGAATTTAGCCATCCACGGAACTCATCAAACAACAGATAAGAAATTGATGGCTTGCGATGAATAAAGACAGAGCCAGAGCTTCCAGAACCTATGGCTATGTTGCCTTAAGTATACGGTTTGCGGCTGCAATATGCCTTGGCCAATCTGACAGCTGAACAAATCAGCACAAGGTACAACTCATAAATAAATGGTCTCATGCCAATTTTTCATCATTTATGTCGACTCACAATAGACTAAGGGCCATAGGTGACAAGAGATCGAAGTGTTCCAGTAAATTCTGAGCGAATGTGTTTTACATTTCGTGCAGTAATTAAAATGACGATCATCAGGGTACATCCGTCTAAATCATTTGATCATGTAGTAGTGGAACTCAGAGAGGACCGTTCAGAAAACAACCTGTTTACGGGCCGATGGCGAGGGATTACTGAAAGTCCGAATCGCAAAAATGGTCAGACAACTGACGTCATTCGAAAAGAAAGTCGATCGTCAAAATAGTGTATTTAGTGGGAGAGAAGTGAGTCAGTGAGGAAGTATGTCCTCAGCGAAACTTCATAAGTGAATACTCCATTAAGGGCAGGCAAGTGTCGCCGCTGATGTGTGCCAGACCCATGTCTCGACGACCAGCTAAACGACGTCCTCTGAGAAGAAGAAAGACAAGTCCCCCGTCTTTGGATTGAAAGGAGAACAACAAGGAAGGGTGGGTGGAGTTACCGCTCATTTTCACGAAATAACTAAAAACCGTTGGGACTTAGATCACAACGATGCAGTGATTCTAGCGGTGGGAATAACAATTCGCCGCGCCATCAAGTCATAATTGATCACATCTTCAAACGTTATCCGCAAACCAAATGAAAATCATGAATAAGTGACACAAACTGGATCTCGCTTCAGAACACACGACTGAAAGTGAGTCAATGGGCGAAAGCTATTGTCTTTGGTACTTCGTGCAACAGAGGTACGAACTCTTACATGAAAAGCTGCGAACTGTTAACACGGATTTGACACTGCGGAGTCGAATTTCCATCGACCATGGCAGCCCTTCACACGAGAACGAGACCCCTGTCAAATAACATACTGTAGCAGTTGGTGCTAAGTCGAATTCGTCCCTCTTACCCATTTCAAACCAACGAGCCACACTACAGTCGCAATTATATCAACTTCATTACCAGTGGTTGCTGCAGAACGTACTGCGGTTATATGCTTTTTTAATACTAATGGGAAAGAAATTAAAATTGCATCTCTTCTATGAAGTAACTGGCACAACGTTTCTGTCAAATAGCTCGAAGATGCTGTTCACGTTGCCGAGTGTAGAATAACGTTTTGCTAA
>UZAM01007184.1:18788-30110 GCA_900618415.1 Soboliphyme baturini
GGAGGTCGACGAGTCAGACAGTCTTTCCACCGTTCTTGATCATGTGCCAGCGTTTGAGCTTCAGCAGGAGATAGCCTGAGTCTGGAGGAAATTCCGACTAAGCACTTGTGATGTGTCATTCTCCGACTTTTCCGGGGCCTGCAGCAGATAGCTCGAGCAAATAGCAACTGTTTCGTATTTCTGTTTGGAAGCACTTACAAAAGGTGCATAAAACAGCGCAGCTACTGGTTCTCAATCTACGGAAGCAGGGAGTGTACACCAATGCTTTCTCCAGTATTTGAGCTACAGACTCTCTTAAGACGCATGAGCCCAGCGATTTGTCTCAGCAAGCGCATTTCACTCGCTCGTACCCGCAGTGGAAATTTTTCAGCCAAGATCTATGCTTCTTTTATATAAGTAAGCAATGAGATGAAAACCAGCTTGAATGCAAATACCTGCGTCCTTAGATTCAGGACTGAGCTTTGTCTTAATCACAACAGTTCGAACATACCGCGCGAAACGCCGCTGGTCATTCCAAACCGTCGATCGATATTTTCCTCTCATTTAATAACAACGGTAAATACGACAACGATGTACGTGAAATATTTCACCAGCCCACCAGCTCCACTGCTCCTCCACTTATCTGCTCCTCCGCACTGGGAGGGAGATCGAGAATGCCCCCAGGACTTTGGTATTAAGTTCCGTTCACAAGCGACCAGCCGAATCGCACTTCACTGCTAACTTCAGAGCGTGGGAGATCACTTGAGGAAAAAGCCAACAAAATAGCAGGTCGTCTACAAATAGCAAATTTCTAATCTCGGCATCTCACACTCTGAATAACTCATCATTATCATCCTGGCTGGGTCTGACTATTCCATTCTATCCATGTGCAGCACAAATGGAAGAAGGACAGAAAGCAGCTTTGAAGGAGACAAATGCAAACGTTAAAAAATCTCGACTTAATGTCATTCGCTGCATGCAGCAACGGCTATCAAAATATAATGAGTGGATGGTTAATGACAAACCGAAATCGATTTCATATTTCTGAAAGCGCGCCAACAGCTTGTTGCACGGAATTCGGTCACAGATTTTGTTCAGGTCTGCAAAGTACATGTGAACCGGAAATTCTTCCTCCCTTCAAGATGACTCCAATAAATAAATTTTTAACCAATTGTCTGACATTTTGAACCGTAACGAAACTGAAACATAAGCCTTATAACTTAGTTGCTATGATTTTGGTCGAATCTACTGAAAGTTTAATAATGTGATCGTTTCGAGCTGCCCAAACGAGAAATCATATAGCAAGAATGGCTTGGCATATGTACTGGAAACTTCGTTCATAACGAAAGGTGTGAGGTCGTCAGTCACCAGTCACGATAGTCATCTTAGTCGCTCATATGGCAAACATTCTTTAGAAAGCAATGCAAGGAGGTGACACCGACTCTAAACAACCTTGGTAATGGAATTCAGTCACGGTAGTCACTAGTATAAACACGCCTCACATTTGGCATAAAAACACCTTCCTGCATACGCCGTACAGCCCATGAATGACCTGAATAACATTACATGCATAGTGCGCTTGTAACGTTCTTCGATGTATGCATAAGCCAAATGTACACAGTACTCTTCCAACAGAATTACATCATGCTGTTGTCAGAAAATATGTACTTCAGCCAGGTCTGTCTTTGTCGTTACTACGGATGTGAATGCTGCGAGCGGCTGACATCAGACAGTATATTGGGGCGCGTATAAATCAAACATCATAACTGTTTAAGGAATCACAACTATGGCCATAAATTTTTGACACAACTAGCGACTACCATTCCTAGAAACTTTTTATGAAACCCGCAATATGTTTATCGGGAGGATGACAATGCAATGCTCAATGTTTGTATGGAATTCTATAATCTACATGTTACTAAATAGTTTACTGGTGGAATAGTTTAGTGAACAGTGGAACAGTTTTGTGGTCATTACTTAATAATTAATACGAGGTACACGTTACAGGAGAAAACAGCGAACAGATTAGGTGAACGGTAGCCTTAAATGACTTTCAACATTTCTTCAATTTCACCAGATACTGCGTAAACTGAGCATTATATATATAAAATATATCAAAGCAAATAACAAAATCAGAAAACAGCTGTTGAAAGCTGGGACAGCTATATCCAATGAAAAGACGATTCTTTGGGTGAAAAGAATGGAAGAACTGAAACACAACGGTTGGCATGGCAAGGCACCACGCGAACAATTCAGAAGTGCCACAAGGGCAGAGAGAAAAAATGAGACAGTATCTCTTCTTAAGCAATTCTCGTAGCTGCAGCATTGCAAGTTCTCCTGTGGTACGCAAGAGAAAGAGTAGTAAGGAAATTCAAACCTATTAGGTCATTTGACTCTCACTGAGGTTAAATCTCTATTAACGAAAGTCTGATTTCTCTAACAGCGGCAGCATTTGGTACGCCTAACGAACAAGCAACTCATCTAAAATAAATGAAAGGAGCGAAAATCTGACTGTGCGCAACAAACTTCCTAATCTTCTAAGTTTCTGATTCAACAGTTTGGGGCGCAAGACAAAGGCTAACGGTACAAAAGCTTCATTACACCGTTGTCAACGTTGTGGCCACACAACAGCGACGTTCTTTGGACAGACAACTTGCTTGTTCCTTGTTAGTTTCCTGATCTGAAGAACACCGCACTCGTGTGTAGCAGAAATGCTGACAACTGTTTGATAAAGGTCTTGTAGCATCAGCCTTTTAATCGCACCCATAAACATTTAACCAGTAACTTAGAGGATACAGAAACGTACAAATTGAATAACGTTTCGAAATGATAAATGTTCGAAGGTCATTGACTTAGTACAAACTACTGCCTGCTGCTGTCACTGGATGGTGTCTGTTATTGACCTTTCACAACCGGTTTTTCCATGTCTTGAATATTTCTAGTCCATAGTCTGTATCCATGATATAATCCACGGTCTGAATCAACACAACGACAGCTCAACACGTTCAAAATGCTGCTGTTGCAGTGACGGCCGTTGCTGACCAACATTGATCTAATGGTATGCACGCCCTGATACCATTTCGAGTCACTTCAGGTTTTTTGGCTAATATCCTGTCGGTCAGTCTTCAGCATTCATGATTAATGATGTGAAACTTTACTTTGCGAAGACAAGTATAAAACCGATATTACTTCACAGTTGTACACTGATTTTTAACCACCATAAAACGGCTTAGCTCAAGGTTAAAGGTTTTACTACCAATATAGTTTGACCAGGCCAAACTGATTTCAGGTAAATCGTACGAAACAAGCAGCATCAACAAAACCATTACGCATATAAAAAATTAATGATCGCACATTATGCACGCTCTCGCATTACTTCCTCTTTTCATGTGCAAATTCATGCGCATGCTTCCACGTGCTGCTCGCCCTGATTCGTTGTTGTTATCGGCTGTATTCAGACTTTTCTACTCAACTGTATTGCACTTCACAAACCGACAAGACACACTGACAAAGTGACACTTTTCGACAGCACAGTAGTCGCGGCTTCGGTCAAACTGATTACCGTACAGACATAATTGCACGCTAGAACGAAACGATCAATTTCCGGTCAAATGTCCATATAAAAACATGCGAGCATCGTCAAGTGTGACCTACTACGCTACCAAGTTGTATCCGCCAATTCAAACAACGAACAATAAGGGAAAGAGGGAAAACAATAATCACCTTTCATGATTTAGCAGGGAGTTTGAAACACAGATTATTCACTCGGACACAGACTTCACTGCAGCCGTATAAGGATTTGATCATCTCCAGTAACTTATCGTCCACTACATGCTGTTACAACAATCTCCTCTAAGAGTGGGACTCTTACATTGGCATAAGCCTTTGCAAAGTCTATAAAGCGACATATACCTCCCTGGCATACTTAGTTTCTTTCATTTCGATGCAGAGTAAGAACCGAATCACTGCCCAACGGTTAGAAGTTAAAACGTACCATTCGTCTTGTACCTGTGATCTACCACTTCACAGCCTTTCATATCCTGACCTTTCTTAGAGGCTACCGACATGGCTGTCAAAAATGCACACGGGAAGTTGCTTCAATTTCGTGATTTCCTTATCAGCATGAGGAAGCCCAATCTGGATTGCAAATGCATGAGTGTGTCAGGCAAGTAACCTATATGAATGAGGAAGGTCAATCAGATCTAAATCTTGACATCGCTAGGAACTAAATCTACCCACCGTCTTTGCAACTTTCCGGTAATTTAATGGCTAGTCATATCATATCATAACTGAGAATATTTTACTTCTAAAGAATAATTCTTTTACGTGTTAAGAAAATCTGCAGACACGAGAACATCAACGTATTCACTCCAATTCTAGATAATATGCTTTCGAAGAAAGGTGTTCATTAGCAACGGACCGTTTGCCAGATAGTAGTTCAGACATGTGACTTACTTCGAGTTAATGTCGCTGTTTATTCTAACAACTTCTTTCCAACTTTGGATGCATGCTCCAACATGCACGTGAAGTCATCCATCGGGGAAAGGGTTCAGTAAATTACCACTATGAACGTCGTGTCCAGTTCATCTGGAGAGATTCGTAATGCGACTTGATATGAGTACGTGCACTTGTACGAGTCTGCGCTAACCTCTTTTCTGAGCCTCAGAATGCTAATATTAATCTTTTCTTCATAAGGAACCTGTTCAGCAACACGGTTCTTCAACCTGCGATCCACAAAATCGTTACATTAGCTTTGATGATCAGGTCTAAAACAGAACTTGTACTCATTTTTCAAGGGGAAGACATTTGATCTACGGAATTGGGCGGAGAAAATTTTAGATAAATGATTTTGGTGGTTCAATGCACTGTAAATCAACTTCTCAGGGAACAGACGAAAATAATAATGTTCCAAAATAGCTATGGCAATTTAGTCTTATTTTCACAACTTATTTCAGCCATACTCTAAATATCACTAACAGTAGTACCGGGACAAGATTTCATGGCGTACAGCACTTACCCTTTGCTCCACGTTGATTAAGGAGACATTTAAGCAGGCCACAGTTCTATGATATTTGCACAGATAGACTACCAGATGCGCATCACATGATTCTGTCCGCTGTAACAACCTTAAACTCATTAAGAACAATGTTTCAAGAACTTGTACTACCGTATACTACCGCATAAGCATCAAGCGTTATTAATAAGTTGGAGCATATCAGTATGCAGACGTTTCATGTTTCATCTTCATGTTTCCAACAATAGCTTCATCGGTGTAAAAGCAACGTAATATCATGGCAATTCGAGGAGTCGAAAACGCACCCCTTTCAAAAATTATTATTATCATTTGCGCAGAGACCTGAAATTCAAACTCTGCCCAGGAAAAACTATTTCAGATCCGATGAAAGCGAGCGTTCAGTATTTTCATGATAGTGTGCAGCAACCATATTCAAGGCCGGTGAAACGATTTCGACATCAAAAGCCTTAGGCGCTGAATGACGAAATATGGTGTTATGAGTTTCTTGCCTTCTGAGTGAATGTGCATCAAATTATAGCACTGTCATAAAATTGCGGGTAAGAAGAGGCAAACTTGAAAATTCCCTGCTTTGATGCTGGTAAAAGAGTAAAATGGTTTTGTGCAGCATTAAATGCAGTTTTACGTGGCTCTTGCTCACTTTGGACGTGGTGAATAAGCGCTGTGCCGATCCCTGCTTGCGACTACACAATCTGGTGATCCGCTGCGTTAATCACCATGGGTTTTAGTAATGCAGCAAAAACAACATAGGCTGTAATAAATGCGTGTATTTACAAAACTATAATTTGAAATGACAAAATGTCAAAGTCAAATCACCTATAGTTGAAAACTTTAACGTTATCTAATATTCGAAAACAAACCCTGATCAGGAAAACTAACGGACGAAATATCAAAGGGCATCAGTGCACGAAGTTGGAGGAAGACATATTTGCCTCACCGTTCGTTTCTGCCAAATCCTCGATGCGGCAAACAACGCGAACAGCAGAGTAATCAGTGCGTGAAAAACAGCATAAACCAAAAACTAAAAAAAGATAACTGAGTACATGACTCACAAACAAAATATGCGCGAAACCTTTAAACATAAACAGATAACAGCGTATAAATGCAATACATCATTTTTTGCATCCGCACCGCATCGAGATGAAGAACGTAACATGTTACGGCATCATGTAAATATTCCACAAATTCAAAGTTACGCGTCTAATCTATTTATATTCTACACCGACGCAAAAAACGGAAAGTAACGTTCGTAACCATAGGAACATCTCCAATATCTCCTTTACATTTTCATCACTGGTAGCTATGCCTAGTCGTAGTGTTCCATGAAAGGTATGGTGCAAACTGATCTCCGTTTCTATGCCATCATCAGGGAATGCCGTATTCTAAAGGCATAGTCTAAAACCACGAAAAAAAGTACAGCGTGTACTCTTCTGTTTCCTTTCCTTCCTACAGAATGGCACTCATTTACCAATGACTCCATATCGGAAGGAAAAACAGCGAGTGACCCGACCTCTTGGTTTTGAGACAGACGGCTTATTTATTGAGCAACCTCACTCAGGTTACGCTCAAGCAAACAGAATTTTACTTTTTCAATAAGCTATCAGTATGCAGTTTGCCATACGGTTAGAATGTATCCATTTCGCCCAAGGTAAATTACTAATGTTCACGTAATCAGCATATCCTTTAACAGAGTATGACGACCCTCAGGAGATCTGAAAATGCCGATATGTTAAAACAACTGAAAAACTCGGCATAAAGAAAGTCAGGCGACTGCAGATTATAAAAAAACTTTAAAGGCAAGGTTTACTAATTAACAAACGTCAGCCAAGGATCCTGCTCTTCATCACAAATAAAAACAGAAGTGCAGATTAGAGAACATAAACGATACTTCCATTTAAATCGCCCATAAAAACGGCAAGACGGCCAGATCCGTGATGTCAGGAAAATGGAATTGAATCCCGTGTCAGAACGGCAAATTCGGATCATGGTACCTTTCCAGTCACCTCAGCTACGAGAAACCTATACTAAAAAGTCGATCCTCCGGCTGCTGCCTCAACCGTTTCTAGCCGGTACCGATCGCATTAAGCCACTGGTCCCAACCCCACAACCAGTACAGAATATGGAAGCTTAAAACTCTAGGCGCAAATGGCATACCATTGCTAAGACACCCTAGTAAAATGACCACTGCTTCAGAGAAAACATCGATGGATTTACGAACGAGGCTTGTAACGCCTGTAATAAAACAGACGAACATCAGGAACGTGCAAACTGCAGGATATGACTCTTTTGAGCATACTTAGAAAAACCTATACCAAACAGGTAAAAACGAGATGCCGCAAACGAGAAACCCAAATCCAAACAACATGGCTTTCGCAGCGAAAACCGACGCCACACTAACCAGAGGGTCGCCTACTGCAGATTTCTGAAAAGACTTGGGAACCGAACCGGATTATAAGTAATTGGCGAATTTCGAGACAGCACATGACGGAGTCGCTCGCAATAAAGTGCGTATTTCGGCAGGAGTGAAGGATCGATGGTTAGCTATTGTCGTAAAAGTAAGAGAGGTGACGAAGAAACAGAAGAATCCATTTGGCATCGTCATCCATAGTTGGACAAAACAGGCTACAGTTTCAACAACTAGTCCAGAATCGGAATATGACGTCTGGCATCTTACTCAAATTATGCGATTATGGCAGACTCGACATGGTCAACGTAACTAACGTGCTGGATGATACGCATGTCATGCTGCATACAGGGATTAGTTGCGCTGATTAAATTTCTTACAGCTTGTCAAAACTGAGGAGAAGGTACTGTATGAAATTCAGGCATAGGATACATTTACATTCATAACCGTGCAACTTGGGAAGTCAGTGAACCGCTAATTGTCGCGTTTCGTCATTAACGACCTCAACCGCTTGTTCAACAACATAATGTTTAAAATTCCTGACATCCGCTCATACTATATTTCGCATGTTGATATTAATAAGTGTTCGCTGCGGTGGCAAAGAAAAGATTCATAATCGACAACATATCTATATTTAACTTCATTTGATATATGTCATTGCTGGGCACAAATCCTTCGTCGTCCACGTTTCGGTTTCTACTTAAACAGCTTACGAACTAGTGAGGTCTGATTGCTTCTCTGCGTATGACCAAACGACGTAGGAGGTCAGTTTCTGAGCACCTCTAATGCGTCTATGAAACGCTGAAGTGTTGCAGTTACTAACGTCGTAGTACAACTGACCACGGATCTGCGCAGCAGTCAGCGCTTCCGGCGACAGCACATTTTTTGTGTTCGGAGGTCATTTGTTCGTGATGGTCATTCTCTTACCAGTACTGATTTTTGAGAGGCATGCAAATGGGTAAAAAGCCCGATAAGTCTTTATGTTTAAATCCAAAACGCGGTTACGATCTTTCGAGATGGCGGCGACAAAGCATTTAAATCGTAACTTCTTCACGACGTTGCGTTCAGGTCACACGTTCGAATTCCATTGTTTGAGTCTCGGTTCCACGTCAACAATATCTTCCAGAGTTTCACAGCAGATGAGTTTCTAGTAGCGATCGAATGCTTCGGTACTGTATGCAAAAACGCAAGAACATCCTCATAATCGAAGCAACAAGGAATTTAGCCTGATACTGGTTTCTGCATAAGCTTACGGTGTTTCATTTTGCTTATTTTAGGTTTCATAGTCATAAATGTTTCGAAGCAAAGACACTAATGTTTAATCAACCCATTTAGCAGCGGTTCGAGAAGAAACCAGTAGACTGAGAAATGAAAGGCAATGCGGCAAGTTTTGGTAAAACATATTTGCCAGATTCTATGTCCCGCAATTACACATGCGAAAACACAACACCGTAGTATCTTTACGCAATGCTACCCGTTGAGTAGAATGAGGAAAATTAAAACATTTCTAAAATAAAATTGAAAGTCATCTTTTTACGTTGCTGGTATAGTGTAAAAGAAACAAGGACACTAGTTCCAGAAACATCACCGGTAGTGATTGATCAATGTACACATCAAATCAATAAATGTGAGATGCGCTGCAGGCATTAAGATACCATGGAGCCATAGCCAGCTAAAGTGAATCATTGGTCTCTAAAAACAAAGGCAGTGCGACAATACCGTGTAAATTGTAAACCGATGAAGAAAGGTTCTATTCTTTATCCGATCTGCACTCGTTGTGAACGTGCCATATGCCTAATTCGACGCTCCTCTATTCCTCTGTGTTCTCTGCTTTTACCGCTGGTTGATTAATCTAACTATTGCGTATTTCAGCATGTTTACACACACAAAATGGGACCAAGAAGAAACAAATTCATAACTCTAGACATGGTTCTTGTCCCTTAAGCGGGTCGCTTTGCCTGCCCTAGTTTTTTTGGCATCGTAGACAGCAAAGGTACAGTCCGTTGATAAAGTGTCATATAGATTCTTCACTCAGAACATGATAATAGAAATAGACTTTGCACATCTTTCGCTCCTTGCTCAACCACAAGTCTGTTATCATCGGTTTCCGTAGTGGATTAGCACTCAGTGCCTTACATCATGACCGGAAAAACAATGGAAGTGATACGCACTTTGTTCGACCGCATGAGCAGCCCACTTATTGTCAAGTAATCATATATCCATAGTGTTAAAGCTTACTGAAACTGCCTTTCCTCTGCTGATTTTCGTGTCAGTCGAATTCGTGCGGTCCGTCTGATGACCAACGAATACACAGCCGGCGACCTCACAGTTACTGGGCAGTACCCGTTTCGCTTTCGTTTCATCTAGGAGAGGATAATCACCACTTCGATGACGCGAGAACGTTTTTGTAGCTGCAGGATCTCCTGTCAGAGCTCCATCGTTTCCTGTGAGAAGACGATGCAGTCGTCTACAAAGAGTAAGTGTGTTAGCCACACTATATCGATACTGATCTGACAGTCGCACCTGTATAGCCGGTCAAAGAGTGACAATAGGACTGCGACAGAGCGGTAGTGAGTTGCTATCTCTTTGACGCACTCATTGATGAACATTCACAGGGTATAGTTCATCAAACAGCTAGATATTAGACGTGATACAATTGCCTATGTTACAGTCCTCGATCAGGCTACAGGAACCACGGTTTATATCCTTTTCATACAAGGTACACAATACCGTTTACCCGACGGTGTCAAAAGCCCCTTTGAAAACGATGAATGCAAAACACACAGGCACTTGATATTCTTTGCACTTCTTCGTCAGCTGCTTGACCACATGAACGTAGTGAATGATAGGAAATCCAGTACGAAAATCGGCTTTTCATCAGCTTCTGAGCTTCTGCGGTCCTTCCGAATACGGTTCAAATTTGCGATAGGAGCTTAATTCGCCCGCAGTTTCTTCGAACTCAAAGTTGCTTTTCTTCATTAGAATAACTGATCCTGATTCCAAGCATAAGGTGTCTTGTTCCGCTGGATATGTTCCGCGAAACGTTTGGAAAGGGCTTCAAACAGGACTGCTGCTCATACTTTAGGATGTTCTGGTACCTTAGCTAATATTTGCCAATTTATGATGACTGTGACTGTTTACTCAAGTTCAACCTGAACAACTCTGAGGACAACGTCACTAGCGCAACATATTGTAACTTATGATTCACACTTACCTTAGAAGAGTATAGGTCGTTGTAGAATCGTGTGCAGATTGCATTCATTAGATTGCGACCAGTAGTCCCGGCTCCTCCCACGTTTTTTAGAGCACTCGAAAATCGCCGTTTAATGCGAATATCTCGCCATACAGCTTTCAGACCTTCCTTCTTCTTTCGTGTGATCTCTCCTAGTCTTATTCTCCTGCAACCTTCGCAGTCTAGCCGCATTTTCTTCCTATCTTATAATTTTCAAAATTCTACCAATCTGCGCAGATCAGTATACACCATGTCCATTTTTCTATTTGCCTTCAGTATGGCTCTTCTAGCCACTACCTGCCTTGCAAAAGGGCCAATGCGTCGGTGCTGGCCAACTTAATATTCAGAGAGCAACGTTTATGGTATCGATATGCTACAATGCGTAGCTTATGTCTTGGGTAGCGTTCTTTTAAAGGTTCATTAATAACAGCTTGTCCGCGTCTGTGTCTCCGGGTTAAATCATCGCCCGTCATATATCAGTGACCTATGAGCTTTTCTGACCTGTTCTTCTTTGAAGACATCGATGATAAATGTGGTATATCCTTGTACATATGATGTCTTAGTCTATGAGCGACATGTAAAACGATTAGTAATACTTACAAGAATTAAAAAAGCAAGCACGAATGCAATAATCAAGATATGTATGTACCTGCGAACGGATGGACAACGAAAATC
>UZAM01007184.1:30848-41338 GCA_900618415.1 Soboliphyme baturini
GTGGAAAGGTATTGTATATTTCCGCGACTCCTGTCCACTGGAACCAGGAAACGCCACGTGGCTAACACACAGACACAAGGCAAGCACCAGCGAAATCGATACAGCAGCGATTGATACGACTATATGCATACGATAGTTGGTCATGCCGATGATCACAAACGTCTAAATACAAGTACCAGAAGAATATGGTCATCGCAGACCGAAGGGGCACAACACAATCACCATTAGGCATGTTAAACGCCAGTGTAAGATTACGCTGTCTGCCTGAAATTGTGCTACAGAGCGCGATTTGTATGTGATACAGTATGAGAAACTAGACTTATTTTTGCGGTTAAAAGACGTCGTCCTAGTCCTTCGATACTTTTCAGATTTTAGTTTATGGCTGACAGTCTGCACTAAAGTTAGGACCAATTCTAGAAATGCGAAAAGTACAGTTAATCAATTTAGTTGAACATAATCACCACTAATTGTGCGCAAACGCTGACAAAGGCCATACCGAACCACTGCGATCAAGTAGTGTGACAAATGTCACCAACCTGCAATTCATTTTAAAGCGGTTACAAGACTTGCTAACTTCTTTATCTAAGAAATTAGCAAGAAAAATATTTTAGAAACTACTTCGCATCCTCAAGTTTATATGTGAGGTACAACAAGTTACACGCTATATTTCCCATATCCAGAGCAATCAGACGACAAAGGGCCATACTACCCATTGAAAGACCATAGATTCGAATCTAACTCGAGGAACCAGCCTTTCATGCTTTCGAGGTAGAAAAATCACTAACACTAAATGAAAAGAAAGCATATGTTTACAAACTATGAGAACCGCATAGTCACAGACATCCTCTTCGTAGAAAAGACACTCGTGACTGATCGTGAAAACAACACGAAAATCGCTTATTTGAACACAAGATGGCAGGTGTAGTGGTCGTTTGCTGAGGATGTGTAGCAGTTGATTCGCATCAAGCCGCCAAGCAAGCTCTTGAACTAGTTAAAAAGTGCCGGCGTCAAGTGCAACGAGGCTCATCGGGATCCTCACAAAGTTTATATCCTTTGTCACTAATTGAAACTCTCGCACGAGTGGACGACACACTTCCTTATCGCTCTTGTTCAACCAATTTGTTCTTTCCCCGACGATGCCGATGCTAAGACCGTTGCATTTAGTGTCCGTAGTGGATCCCACGTTGCAAGGGAAGCTTCGTTCCATTTTGACATGCTTCTTTTGAACCTGTCGCTCGCTTTCCTAGGTGCTCATCCATCTTCTGCATTTTAAAGGAAGGTATATGTCACTGCGTAACAGTATTCAAGTTCGTCGTACGTGATACTTCCAGCGGTCATATGGTAATTTGCAAATCTAAGCTAGAGGGTGACTTGCTGTTCTCAAAATTACATAAGAAGGCGCCAAGTTTTTACAACGTTTACATATTACGTTAAAGTTAAAGTTTTACTGCTGGAACAAATAAGATCTACTGACTTACAGCTACAGATCCAGAAGACATAATGAAAATATTACAGTAGTGTCTACAAAACAACATTATTGTACAAAAGTACATTCACCAGAAGATCCGCCAGATGTTAATGCCATATTTAGTGTTTTGCAACTTACACTGAAGCTATTAATGTACAATTAAGCATGATTTATCATTTAACGTTTTCTTCAGTATTATTAGCACTAAAAATAATTTGAAGTTAATCATTCCACGTTTAATGATATAAGACATTTCACGAGATGCCAGTTCTAGAACACCGAGTTAACTTAATGTTTTATTGTTTCTCTAAGAAATTAATCTTTGTACCGTTTCAGAGCTTTGTCTATTTACGCTGAAACTACTGTCTGTTTATTATTTATACGGTGATGGCGATTAACGTTTAGACATGTTTATTTGTCATTGAAGTAGAACGACGCTGAGGGCTGGCATCGGTGAACCGTGGGCGAATTTCTAAAGTGTGGTAAAACTGACCTACCCGGACAGTAACAAAGATAACCATACCAAAAACCGCCGTATTAATCCTGCTACAAGCTCTGAATCACCAAACCCTTTAAAGCGCCATGAAAAGATGTTTGACAATTCTTGAGCAACGCTGCCTATGAAACATTCTGAAAGTGCGATGATTCCATGTTATGATGAAAAGATCCTGAAAATGAACGGCCTCAGAATGATATCTAAAAAATCACGGGCCGGCATCTGTCGCGATGTGACAGAACGATCGGGAGAAAGAATGGCGACTGATCCAAAACCATTCTCCTCTTGGAAGCAAAATATAGCCGCAGGTGCATCGGAGGCCAACATCACACTCTAAAGCAGCTGCTAGAGGCGAACTTGCTTGCGACAAACAATATGACCTTCGCAGCAGCAGCCAACATCGCCTGTCAAATCATTCTGAGAAGCCAAAGCTTCAGACATCATTAATCTGAATACTGTCTCTTTCATCCTGATGCCCCAAATAACGATGGCAGTAGCAACACATCTATTTACCAAAGACTAGTTTTATCTGAGTCATAAGCGTAAATTGTAGTAACATAAAACAAAGGAAGAGTGGAATTAACTTCTCTTTAAAGAATCAGATTAATGCTTCATGGAAAAAGGTCAACGAGCAGGTCACGAAGGCTGATTTTCCGAAAAATAAAACTCGATCGTACGGGTTTTCTAGCATACTGCTAGTTTTTGATACCGCCGATAAGATATATAATCCTTTTTAGTTTATGATGCCGGAGTGAAACGGCGTAAGCACCATCCCATTGATTCTAATGGACTACGGGACCATTTAAGCAGGCTGCGGCTCCATAGTATTCGAGCACCTACATTGCATGGACGCAGAACCGCCTCATCTGGCAGAGCCGAACAGGACACTTACAAATATGCCACGATCAGTAGACATATATAGAGAAAAATAAAACCTGACCTTATGGGTTTACCAGAATACTGCTAGTCCGATATCGCCGCTAAGATATATAATGCTTTTTTTATCCTAGGCTACTAGAAGCAAGGGGACGGTGCGTATGACGCTAAACTGAGCATAAGTGGAGGTTCGCTATGTTAGACGAATTTGTTGAACATATGCGACTGACTCAAACAAGCGTGCTTCTCACACGGGATCTTAAATACGCCGAACATTGGATCACCATCCCAGCGTGCAACATAAAAGAACAAGGTAGAGGCATATTTACTTTCTTGTTGCTTCTACGATGCAGTAACCGGAGTCTTGTAGCAAACCGATCATCGACTTGTGTGCACAAGCTTCCTTGCATCAGGGGTGCTGATGCATGCTTCGATGCTCAAAGAAGGTATTCATAAGAACAGTCTGTTGTTTGCACAAAACCGTTACTGCAGAGGTCGCTAGGGCCGCTGTTTCCAATTCAGGCCTTTCCACTATTCAGCGTCTGCTCTGACATGCATATTAAAATCGTACAGTAGAATGAGGGACTCGTTAGTCGGCACTTCGTACAGAGCAAACTGTGCTTCCGTGAGGATGGACTCATATTCTCCCTCCAAATGGGCGCACAGACCTGTAACAAGACCAAAGCTTTAGCCTCCTGTAGCTTCAGTTGGGGGATTATGAGTCTTACCTTGACTGGCTTCCATTCAACGGTTCTATCAACCACGTTGGGTCCTGCCACAACACTGACACCTGTCTGAGCACGAGTCGTGATGTCGACACCTGAGCAGAATAGCATTCATTTGTATAGGTTCAGGATTCCAGAACCTTGGCGTTTCGTTGACCAGAGTCCATATCGAGTTGGCATCTTGTGGTCTCATCAACTAGCTCCTGCACTTTCTTTCTGAGCGAGAAAATGTTCTTATTTCCGATTGTCATCTCCCACTGGCAGTGTCGTTCTCGTGGAGCCTTTTCTGACATGCTAAAATGGCATCATACTGTCTGCTTCCTCCATTCAAAGCAGATAGCGACTCCGTTGATGATTACTACTTTCGTCGTCGTTTTGTAGATCTTCGGCAGCGGTTGTCGTGCTGCAACGCCCCGTCTACCAGAAGTCGGGAAGCAGGTGATCGGCGACTTTTCCCAGCCTACCTCAGTCCTGCAACAGCCTGTGCGGTCCTGGGTAATCTGGGTGACAAAAAAGCTGGTATAATGTGCAAAGACGGAAATACTATTACTGGTAGGTAGCTCAGTCTTACGGGCAGCTTGCCACAGTCTCCAACTTTCTTGGTTTCTTCTGCGACCTTTAAACCGGTAACCGCGGAATTGGTCTGTTTTGATATAAATTTTTTAACATCGAGCTCTTTGAACCGTCGGTCGCTCATTATTGGAGACAATTGCGCAAGAATGAGCTTCAGAACCCATGCAGTCAAAAAACGATTTTCTGGTAACAAATGCAGAGGATAGCTTTGACACTGTCCGGCAGCAGGTTCAAAAACACTGAGACGGACACACAGTGACATATGTTACCATGTTACACTTCACCACAATGTTAAAGGTTTATAAAATCAGGCTATTGTACTCACGACATATCTAATACGTTGCTATAGGGCAGTGACGTAGGGAAATACATCATTCTTGTCGTGCCCTAATTTTGGAGGTTATTTGCTCTAAAGCAGCAAATATTTTTTATCACATTTAGTGCCTTCAACAATAGAATCTAAAGACTTGCTACTGATACCATTATTATCAAGCAGAACGTTAAAAAGACATGTTTTTCCAGTCTCCATGCAAGAGAATATCAGCATGTAAGGTGGCGTTTGAACAATAGGCCACGGGATAAGAAAATTAGACACTGCTTTACAAACAATCAAACTAATAATTAACAGTCAAATTACTAGGTAGGCAATAAATAAGATTACTTTCGAAAACGAAAAACGCTGAAAAATTTACCTGTGCCAAAAGATAGCTCAGAAATTGGCCAGAAAGAAGGGCACTTCTGACCCAGCTTGTGACTTTTTTGTACTTTTCTTCTTTGACAACCGTATAGATGTAAACATAATAAGAAACTTCGGTAGCGGTGGCTAAGCCGTAGAAGACTTCAACCACCTGTGCGACTGCAACGTTATTACTGTATAATAGCAAAACCATGACCACGATATGACCAGCGGCGCCCAACACAAGCAGAGGCAGGTGTAAAATCAGATCAGTCAGAAGCAGTGCTGGAAGCAGAAACGCCAGGTACGAATAAGTCGCCACCGGGTACACTTCGCTGTACAGCTGCGATTCGGTTAAGTTTTTGATCATTAAGTAGTTTGTCAGGAACGGAACGATCGGACGAAACTCTTTGACGAAACCGTACGACACCAGCAACGCTGAAGCTACTATCCATTTCTGAACCATACTCTACGACCGTCAGCTGAAGGGTTAAACTGCAAAACCACAATAATTATTAACATGAGACAAGTTCGTAAGGAAGCTTAAACTTTATACTCAGTTGTGCACTTCGAAACATGTTCAGTGATTTTCACTACTGCTGCAACTGAATATAAATTACTGATTAGAATAACCCTCTTACCTGTTAGAAAAAGAGGTAGAGCGATCACGACGAAAGTTCAGCCTCTAAATTCATGCTAAGATCGAAAAAGATATTCAAGATAACAGACCCTGAAATGATTTAAACTGCGAAGCAATGAAGAGAACAGATTGTTAGCGTCGCCGAAATCAAATTTACCGTAACCACAAGCAGACTGGCAAACTATCCCAAGAGCAGACTTCAGGGAGTATCGCGTCTTTTGCTCGCGGTTGTCGAAGGAGCGATTAAGTTTTATTGTATTTGAATACTTGTCATTCTAGATGTTTGTCGCCCAGTTTGTTGCCAAACCAATCTCTTGATCATCACAAACAATTTCTTAAAAACTAGTACTGTTTAAGCGACCAAGATCGCTACCACTTCTACGACTGGTGCACGAAGCTCTCAGTCAGTTAACGCAATACGCCCTGACAGTTAGCCAGAAGCGTAAGGAAAATTTCTATAACAGTTGGACAAAGATCACAACTTAAACGCTTTAACCGAAAATGAACCCGAAGAAATAAATGAAGCGGACGAAATTCCAAACGTCATGTTGGAAGAAGTTCCACATGTAATAAAGCAGAAGAATACAGGAAGAGCTCCAGGCGAAGACCCCATTACAACATAACTTACGGAATGACGAGATAATGAACTGAACAACACATTAAAGCGATTATTTTCAAGCTAGTTGAAGGAAATCAACATTCCCAAGGGACAGACTACTGATCAATGATTTTATTAAACAAAAAAGAAGACAAATAGGGTCAGAAACACCACAGACCGATCAATTTGTTGCTGGTCATCTTTAAGATATTTACAAAAGTACTGCCAAACAGACATCAAGAAACCCCGACTCCACGCAGCAAAAGGAGCAAGCAGATTCAGAAGTGAATTTAAGGCGATGGATCAAGATTATACAACAAGTAAATAAGACAAAAACGAATATCAGCTTCTCATTATCCGGGGATTCGTTAATTTTGAGGTTTTCGAAATTCTACACTACACACCTGAATCAGATGCCTTGAGGGACCAAGGGATCAAGAAAAGATAAGAGACATTATCGCAATGATTTACAAGAAGGCGACAGGATGCATAAAACTTTGCGAAAACAAACACAAATCGTAAAAGATGTTCGACAGGGCAATGTCATATCACCGGATTTATTTACCACAGGCCTAGAAAATTCTCAAGACATTCAGTTACGAAAACAAGGGAACGAAGGTACCTAAGTAAGAAACAAATCATCTCCGGTTTGAGGACAATATTCTGATCCTCGGGAAGCTTCCAGATTAACTTCACAGAAGCATCCAAGAACAGAACAATGGCATCATCTCAACAGGATTAAAGATGAAAGAGAAAACTCGAATTATGTTTAACAAATACGCGACTCTGTGATCTGTCGAACTCAATAAACTTAATTTTAATCTCGTGCAAAACAACGCAAGCTCTGGGACAGCGCATTTCTGCAACGGAAAACAGACTCTGCGAAATCAAAAGAAGAAGAGAAATGGCATGAAGCATTATTGGAAGGTTTAAAATCTTATCTTAGTGTTTTAGCTATTTAATCAGTGTATGCATCCAGTACTCACCAACTGGTGCTAAACATACACCCTACGCCTGAAAGCTATTCATAAATTGCAGACTACACAATGCACGGAAAAGAAGCATGTTATGGATAAGAAAAAAGTAGTATGACCTACGAATGGGCGACAGCACAAACACAAATCTTCCATGTCATTGCACGACGAATAAGAAAACGGATGAAAGAAAAGTTTGTAACTGTTGGAATGTCGTCCTTCCTTACGCTTTTATAAGAGAGAGCTTTTTAAGCAGCTATGTTGCTAGCATAGCGTTAAATTTCCTGTTCCCGTACGACAGAATGTCACCCATTTAAGACCTTCAGAAGCAAGAAAGATAATTGAGAATGAAAGGTAAAAATGGGCACCGTTTGGCTCTGATTCAGACGTTCTACTGACACAGCAACCCCAGATGGGATGAAAATACCGTCGCTCTATGAAAAAATATTAAACTGGGTACCACGAGAAAGTAAACGGCCTCTGCGGAAATCTTCCCCCTAGACGTGTTCAGCTCGATCACAAGACGAGCTGAAGAAATTTATTGTGGATAAGAATGACACAAAACGAATTTTGGA
Source organism: Soboliphyme baturini (assembly GCA_900618415.1). Lineage (NCBI taxonomy): Eukaryota > Metazoa > Nematoda > Enoplea > Dioctophymatida > Soboliphymatidae > Soboliphyme > Soboliphyme baturini. The sequence continues at coordinate 38,450 of UZAM01007184.1, forward strand.
CAAACGTCAGAATTCAGTCAGAAACGGATCGACGAGAGCCGCTGATGACATCACAGTTTCAAACGCAGATCTTTTAGCAGTAACGCATTAGCAAAACGCTACACATCCAATCCTTGACAACCAGGCAGTCTCATCAGCCTTCTATCACATTTGCCTACAGAAATGAGCGCTACCACAATCATCTTAGATTCAACGTAGATCCTCAAATCCTCAAAGACCTGCAGCAGTTAAGCAGCTTTATTGCACATGCTTAGTTATGCTTTTGTTTCACTGTTTTCACGGACTTCCATGTTTGGTCCTCCAACGCTCCGGCGTCTGCGGACAGGGCATGGTTCCAAGGCGAAAAAAACTGATTACATTTCCATTCCGTTTCTGGGCCGATTTATCACACCAAGCACAGTGCCCCGCTTTTGCAAGTTGCTCTAAGGTTTTCCCCGACCGATTGGTCTTCGTCAGCACCTTCTCGGTGATCCAGCGGTACCACGATATCTGAGCATATTGTGCACAGATGGTGCTGTTAGAATTACACTTAACGAGCTTCATAACCCTTAGGACGGCAGATTTTTCAAGACTATATACGTACAGAGCGAATACGTCCGTTTTCACAATGGTGATCTTTGTGTCAGTACTTATTGTCCGATCTTTCCATAAGGTACACAGCTTGTCATAATTTGCTGACGCCGGTCCAACACGATGACTCAATTCAGGACCTGTGTCATTATCGCGAGTCAACACAGTTTCGCGATACTTAAAACAGTTAATCTCATTTATCATAATACCTTCATCTTCATCTTCCATTATCGATTCTCCTTTCGGGTCGCGGAGGCCGACAGGACAGGCAGTGCTTCCAATGTTCGCCATTCTGCACCACACTCTGAGCATCAGCAAAAGACAACTGCAGTCTGAACCACTCCTTCCATATATTTGCTCCAGGCTAATCGTAGCCGTCTGCCGGTCGGCGGGTCAAAAAACAGTTGCTTCTTTACTGCAGGCATAAGCAACTCACTCCCAAACCATCGCAGTTGTGACTTCTCAATATGAAGAACCACGCCACCCTTTTTCAAGGCTTTCGCGGATTACAGTACTCCGAATCATGTCGAGAAGCATTACGCCAGCGACTAGCCTCAAAAAGCTCATTTCAACAGTTTGCAAAATGATCAGTTTTCCAGTCATGGTCTATGACTCATGAAAACAGATGAGCATCGGGACGAAAATCGACTTAAACAATGAAACGTTAGACTTCAGACCCAGTTCTGCTTTCGGCTTCCGTCGAGGGTCTTTCGATCACAACCGTTCGGGCCAATTCACGCACAACTCCACTGGCTACTTCAATCCGTAGGTTGATCTCTTCCTCCAATTTTCCATCACCAGCAAACAAGACTGCGAGGTACGTGAACTTCTCCACGTGTTCCACTGCCTCTCAGTTAATGTGAAGAGAGCAACGGCCAGGAGAACGGGAAAGCACTAGGCTTTTCGTTTTAAATGCGTTCACACGCATGCCGCTCACGTCGCATTCGGCTACAAATCTTTCCAGGGAGCAATACAGATCAATTTCAGCAGATGCCAATAAAACAAGATCGTCTGCAAACAGCAACCTACTTGTCTTCAAATCTCCTACACCGATACACTCATCGCGTTGGCAGCTCCTGACTATTCTATCCATTACAACACAAACAGGATAGGGGACAGGACGCAGTCTTGGCGAAGACCAGTACCAACGTAGAAAGGCTCCGACTTCACGCCATTTACTCTGACGTAGCATCTACCATCAGCATGTGGTGAATGGATTGCCCGTAGCAACTGGCCATCAATCCCATATGCTCGTAGGGACTACCACAGACTGTTGCGCGGAACCTGGTCGTAAGCTTTTTCTAGGCAAACAAAGCACATCTAGAATGGATGGGAGAACACCCACGATTTCTCAAGAACCTGGCTTAGGGCAATATTTCGAAAGAGGTGTTTGACCGGACCAGAAGCCACACTGCAGTTCTTGTCTCTTGCAGTTAGTTCTTCCGCGGGCCCTCCTTTCCAGCACTTTTGCGCAGACTTTTCCTGGGCGGATCAATAAAGCAATATCTGATAATTGGAACACTCCCTGTGGTCTCCTCTCTTGAATACGAGTACAATAACTACCTTTCTCAAGCCCGCTGGTATCTTCCTCGTATTCATCGCAGTTTGACAGACACGTGTAAGCCAGCACATGCTTTGATCGCCTAACGCCTTGAGCATCTCTGGGCGGCTTTCATCAATTCCAGCAGCTTTTCCATTTTTCACGCTTTTCACAGCTTGTGTAATTTCACCTTCAGAAATAGTAATATCCGTACCTTCTGCTTTACAGGCGAGTCTTCATGTGGTTGCACGGGGTTAAACAGTTCCTCAAAGTACTTCCTCCATCGCCGAAAAATGACATCATCCTTGGTAAAAGGGATCCAGATCTGTCCTTCAAGACTATGAGACTGCCCGTCTTTTCACCTCGGAGCCGGCGGATGGTCTGCCAGAATACTTTGTTTGTCGTATGGAAATTCAATTCCAACACCTCACCGAACTCCTTCTAGGAATCAGCTTTGCTTTTCGCCACTGCTTTCGCTGCCGCCTTGCGTGCCTCGATATATCGCACGCGTGCACATGGCTCCTTGTTTCCAAGCCATTTCTTGAACGCTGCTTTCTTCTCTATAACTGCCAGTTTTACCTTTCGTGTCTACCAAGAAGTCATTTTCTGACCTCCAGGCGGCAGGCCAACCCGTTTAAATACGCAGCATTCGGCGACAGCCTCAAGTATGCCACTCTTAAAGAGCTGCCACTAATTTTCAACACCAGTTTCATCACTGGGATCTGTTCAAACCGTCGTGCGATGTTATTTGCAAATTTCGCTCTCGTGTCCACCGAAGA
>UZAM01007186.1:25070-36026 GCA_900618415.1 Soboliphyme baturini
GCTGGTCTTCTGGAACAGTGCCCAACATCAGCCCAGTGTCTTACACTACGACCTGGACAGCTCATCGAGGATGCACATCATGACGCTGCACATTTTGCTGGAGGACACGAAAGCGTTCGGCGAACACCACGTCATGCTGGTCTTTAAACGCGGTTCCGACGAAATACGCTTCAACGTGACCGACGCCGGGCACAAGCCGGTGTTTTTGGATTTTCCGGCGTTCGGCCACGACACCGCAGACGTGTCCCTCGAAAGCTGCGACTTTCTTACCGGTCATTGTACTCGAAAGTACTTGTCGAAAGTACCCCTGACTATGGGCGCGATTGCGCTGATAGCTCTACCGAAGGACAAAAACGTCCATTTCGTCATGCTAGCCCCCGGCAACGTTGTGTCCATCCTGTGGCAGGTGCCGCAGTTGGTTCTAATCACACTCGGCGAACTTCTCTTCTCCATTTCCGGCCTGGACTTTGCCTACTCTCAGGCCGACGACAGTATGAAGTCGATTCTCACAGCCCTGTGGCTGCTGACTGTCTTCCTCGGCAACATCTGCACAATGCTTATTTCTGGCACTAACATCTTTCCCAATCCGTCCATCGAATTCTTCACCTACGTTGGCCTGATGCTAATCGTCCTTGTGATCTTCGCTGCTCTCGCCAGACGTTATCAGTACCTAAGCAAAGGCAGTGGTGAAATGCATCTTAAAACGTAGCACCTGCTTATGCCTACATACTTCGTGTTGTACCGTGATGTACAGAACTTTAAAAATGAACAACGTGTCGACTTAACGCAATTTACTCTGTCGCAGCACCTTCCATCAATATATGGCAACTGGTCATCGATCCAATATGCTTGCAGGCACGCCCACACGTTGTTTCCAAAGATATGATCAACGGCTTTCTTCAAGTTCACTAATCACATGTAGATCGGACGAGAGAATTCTCAAAATTTGTCAACACATGATTTAAAGCGAAGCTCTAGTTAGAGGTACTTCGCCTGACCTGAATCCGCACCTCTCTTCTTGGATCTTAGAATCAGCTATTTCGCCACATCTCCATTCCAACATCTTTCGAAGACCTTCGCAGTGAGGCTCCATAAGGTAATGCCCCAATGATCGGAACAATACACATGGACTCTGTTCTTGAACAACGTTAGTGCCACCCCAGTTCTTCAGTGCACCGCAGGTGGGATTTAAATGGAAAATACAACAAGATGATTACGAACATGGACATGCGAAAGGCACACAGGGTCCTTTACCAAATAATGGTCGGCTTTTTATTCCTCATTGATTTTTCTGCATATCATGACGACTGAAAACTACGGTGGTGTAATAGGCAAGAAGAGCTTATACAATTACGCGCGTAATTATATCTCTTCAATGCACGTTTCACATTTTTCAAACTAACTATTCTTCCGCGATTCATATCAACAGACGCTTCGTTAGAAGCTCTTCACCAAACATGAGCAAGTAATGAATTTAAGGATATTATATTCTGCACACTTCTCGTCTCACGTGGCTTGGCTATTAAACCCCTGTCGGTAATATCGGTAACTCTGTCCGACCATAGATGATCAAAAGACGATAGTTCCACATGGTGCCAAAAATCTGCTTGAGAAGCTGGTCCATCAATTTAGGTATAGGAACAAAGCCTTATTTGATATAAAGGTGGTCCGTATAGATGTGATAAAATCGTGAGAAACCACCACTGGTCCCAGACGCGTTGAAGGACGTAACGTTGGGAAACCTACCACTTGAGGTAGAGGTGTTTGTGAGGCAGAAAATGACCTTCTGTGAATCATATATACAACAATATGAATATATCACCGTGTTGCACCAGAGAACACGTTGCCCAATACAAATGTACAACATCCGTTTAGATTAGTCACACATCACAAATCTGGTTTACTTTACCGAATAACAAATTACCGGTGTGGGCCGGTCCAACCAGTCAGAGCTGACATTAATGCTGCATTACGAATGAAGGCACAATAACCAGTCAGTCGCACACTACTGAAAGCTCGTCAGTCAGACATGTGCTGCAATCAGAAGTGCATCGCTGCATATTGCATGCAGACAACATCATTAATAACCTGACAGACGATGTAGAACACAGGAGCAATTACAAAGCAATGACCTTGCGCAGGTACTGCGTCCTCGTCTAAACTCCATCAGTCATCCATCGCATGTTATTCTAGTACGGTATGGTACTCAATTTTTGGTACTTTCCCATTATTTTTTTGCCGCCAGTGAAACTCTGTAGCCCGTTCTCACTGTAAGCAACTTTTTCACAAATTAATGTGGTAAAAAGTACGTGGACCCTGGCTTAACGTAGGTCCCTCAAAATCACTAGCAGAGCATTTAAGGATGCGTATGACCAACCTCATTTAAAGACGTTTGTTGAGAACATCGCCATATGCTTGATTTGAAAATGTAGAAAGTAAGAAGCTCATTGGCAAGGATACATAGCTTATGCTCATTCGGCATTTCCATTTCTTAATCTTCACATCTACTGAAGCCATCTGTGTCCGCCAGACAAGAGTCATTTTTTCAGCACATGGTCATAACGCTGAACAATACCACACACTTGTCACTGAACACTGTAAGGATCTTGATCATGGTTCAAACATGGAGGAGTAGGAGCTGTGTCCGTTTCATTACTGAACAAAAATCTACTGCACGAGAAAGATCGCAGTTCAGGATTCAAATAACTCGTTTATCTCAGACATACCAATGTATTTGCAGTTGTCAACAGTTTACTGCTTAAACAATATCGTCAAACAATTTCATTCTTTCAAAATAAGGAAGCGTGCATCTTAGACAATATAAATATTAAAATAAATACACAGCAAGTGAATTATTACTTTATACCAATACAGTGGCTTTACGGGTGACAATCGAACTGTTTATTTAATTCAAACAATTTTTTTCACGACCACGGTACATTCCTGGCTTCTACAAAACAAGGGAACAGCTGCATGTTGTACAACGCTGAGAAGAAAGTGAAGCCAATGATACGGTGGGATCATCTGCTCCTGTCGAGCCCAGCACATCTAACGATTAGCGAAAACAAAAAAGGATGAAACGCTTCCGTTGCGCTTATAAGGTGCATGAAGGCATTTCTTGTCAGAGAGTTAAGCAATTCGTTTTGCAGCCACAGGTATACACGAAAATCACGAGAAAGCATAGAACATGAGAAAAATCACCCGAGAACAAGGTAACGTCGCACAGCTAAACAAATCGGTGAAAACACGTTAAGCTCGTTGAGTCAATCTGTGCTCCATCAGCTAGATATGGGCCAACTACGGACTGCAAATTTTGACGGTAAGCTAACAACCTGAGTCTCGAATAAGGCATCCTCAGTTGTTCATTTCAATTTCGTTGCCCATCTGACCGAAGAATTTTAAAAATGAGAGTAGCAGAGGCAAATTAATGTTCTGGGTACTGAAAACAGAAGGCAACTGCATTCACAGGGTTCAGAAAGAAACCTTCGCTGACAACTAACATACGTGAATTACATTGTTTGGGAAATCAATCGTCTTACCCTTAGTGAATGGGTATAGACTGACTGAAATCGGGCGAACTACACCGTAGCACGTTTGACTCTGTTCGCCAATGGGCATAGTGAAGTAAGTAATTCGAATAGGTGACAAAAAACGAAGTGACAAAATTTACATCAGCTGGCGAATAAAAATGAAACACAATACGATTGGTAAAGCACAAATACAACTCCAAATATTTTAGGCAACGCTTGCATCAAGATAAGATAAATGTTACGCCTATCACTTACGGCTTGAAACGATCGCCGTGAGGTACTCGGATCGGTAGGTCAAGCTACATTGTCTCTTAACAAGAATCAAACTACTTTATACCGATACTGCGGTAGTGTAAGACCGATGTAAATACACCTTGCTATACCATAACACTGCACCGCCCTACGCTTCCAGTAAACGAGGAATCATTAAAGCAGGCCACGAGACCATGGCATTAAAACGCCTACAGTGCGGAGGTCACATGCATAGTATCACATATAGCTTCGGCAAAATGTATATGTCTTAATAGGAATTAGACAACTAACAACAGCCGTTTCGCACAACCACCGTATTGTGTATCAGGCAATCCATCCGTTAAATTCTTCAGTGAAATTTAATCTTTAATCCAACACAACCTTATAACGGAGAAGCACGTCCAACAAAGGTAATTACTGGGCAGTATAGCTGACCAAAGATACAGTTTCGGTCACTAATCTTGCACTGACTGGCGAACCGAAAGGAGCAGGCCTTCGCGTGCGTACGAAACTCGCTCTCTTTCGGCCTTCTAGTAAGACAAACGTACAAAGAATTACAGAAACGGCGTGAAACGGAAGCAGAACAACGATGACAAAAACCATGGCAAACAGGCGACGACGACGACGAACTACGGATGGTGTATGACAAAATACAAGCGATGAACAGAAACTTTCGATCGGCATCAAAGGCCAAATGGCCGACCTGCACGTAACAAACATAGATGTCATTCCAATCGCTGTACACAGCACAACGTACATCTGCGCAACATGACGTATAAATAGCAGAGGTGTAGCAACGCGTAAATAACTAATAGAAGAAAACAGTACAGCAACGACCGCTAAATCATTACACTGCTCGGTAGACCACGAGCAACCAATGATGATAACATGATAAACAGATGATGAAAAGCGAACAGCACATTGTAGTTTACGACGGTGGTCACTGCCTATCCGGTTTGGTGGCCGGCTCTCGGCAGCCACATGCGACAGCTGCCAACGCCGCTGATGCTGGACTGCACATTCAAATTAAACACTAGACAATTGTAGATACGGCGCCCTGGAAGCGTCCTAAAAAGAAGAAAACACACGTACTTTAACAAGACGGGGATGGCTTGATGACAACGGAACACACGCTTTATTACACTTTATCACACAGAGCAAGGCAGCCTCAGTGCTTATGCTTTCTTTCTAAGCGTGCTTTAAAACAGTTACTGGTAAAAAATTACATCATCTTAACAATGGCAAGTACTAATCCTACACAAACTACAACAAAGGCTAGGCGACGCGAGGCTAAGAAAAGGATCGATCTTCCCGTTACGTTCAAACATCGTGACGCAAACGAGACAACCATAAAAGACGAGAAAATGGTGAGGAAACAACACCCGCCGCCGCAGGAAAGTTTCAGACGCAACGAGCGAGCGAACGAATCAGACAAAACAACAATCAACAAACAATAGTATTACTACGGTAAAATTTCAGCGTCAACAAATACCCACGCTTTATTCATCAGGTATTTGCGCCGCCTGCTTCTTCTTCTTGTCCTTCTTGCCGCGAAGAAACGCGGGAGTCGAGAACATTTTCTTCTTTTTCTCTTTCTTTTCATCTGTCTTCCCATGTCTTTCTTCCATCGCCTAAACATAAAACCCATTGTCAATAGATCCCTATGGTCATAGCAACGGTTCGTAAGGATAATTTCTTTCGACCTTTCATCAGGATATTTGAGAAACAAGCGAGAACGCAAAGCATTCGGATCCTTATTTCCTCAATCTATGTGATCGCTCACCTACCAATCTCGCAAATGCAAAATTTCAAAATAATTAAGTTCATAAAAAGCATCACACAAGGTTGTCTTCCTGCAGTGGATTAAAACAAGCAGGCAACGAATTAACCGGATGATTTTGACAAAAGTACGAAATCAATTTCGTTCAAATTATTTGCATAACACGTATCTTTCTTGAGAGACCAAAGCCTAAATTTTCGTTCAGCCGATTTTCATAGTAACCTCCCGAACTCATGTGGTTGGGTATCCAACGATTACAGATTTGAGGTCAGCAGGAGAGGAGCTGACTGACAAAGCGCAGCTAACCGCCTAGAGCATTCAAAACGAACTTCACCAGTTCCTAGGCCGCATCTGACAGCACAGTTCATAATATTTCAAATAGAACAGAAGACAACATATACCGCTGGCAGAGACAAACACGTTCATTGAAAAGTCAATTTCTCGTTAATACGCAAAGAGAAGTTCGCGGAGTACACAGTATCTGCTGGTGTCTACGAGCTGCCTATCAGTCCATATTCTCACAACAATCAAGAATGCTAAAAACTATGCTCGAATCCCGGCCAGACCATTCATCCATCTGAGACTGATAAAAGCATACTGCCATGTGACAGGCAAGAAAGCGGTTGTGTGACATGTTCATAGCTCGGAGCGACTAACACTGACGTAAGTGTACAGTACAGCTGATTTGACATTCGCATTCAGGACTTTCGTTCTAAGGTTCAATTTTTGAGGCATCCAAAGGAGCGAAGTCGGAAAAAATAATCGTCTCGAGGCAGCAAATTGATCTTTCAACTGACCATTTGGCAAGATCAGCAGGTGAGACACTTGAAAGCCTAACTTTTTCAACGGTGACCGAGTCAAGAGAAAAACGCTACCTCTTTCCCTACGATGCCCGAAAGAAAGATAATCGTTTCTAGGTAATTGATATATGGAATTTTCTAAGTTTTGACAGTGATAAAAAAAGAAACTAACAGCAAGTACCTCCAACCGTCAATTGACTGAGTAACGGAGCTGTTACCAACCGACCTTCACGGTGCATTTCTAATACAAAAACGCTTCACAACACAAAGTTGTTTCTTCGCAAGCAGTTTAAAAGCATAGTTTTTGACACTGATTCGGAACAGTATTTTTTAGACCTGTGTATGATTCAGCAATTTTCGAAACTTACGTGAGTTTCATCGTCAGAAAACGCCTTTTCTTCCGGCAAGCTCGGAGTATCTCCTAAAAAAAAATTAAATGTATAACAAAGAAATACGACCAATGCAAAATGATACGTAGACCGCCACAAATCTGCATAAGCTTCCCCAAAAGTGCTCAGTGTTACGCAAAAAATTTTGCAGCCCGGTTAGAAATTTTTTTATATCGCTAATGAGTCGACAAAATTAGAAACCCGTTTTGTAACTAAATACCATGGTCGAAACCGCTTCTACGTGAAAGCAGCAAGTCGAACCTTCCTTGTTTCTCGTGAGTTTTTATTAATTAATTAGCGTAAAACAGCAATTTTGCGCGATGAGGCACCTTTCCATGGCGGAGAAAAAAGCCTTCGGTGAAGAGGCGGCTAGAACACTACTCGACCATGCGGAATGACAAATTTTGTTCTGTCCAAAACGCGTAGCAAACATCAGCAGTAGCCAGATCTCTTTGCTAAGATCGAAAGAAATGTACTGATACTTAAGGGATTGCAACTGACCACTTGGAAGACCTCTGCTCAGACGGGGCGATGAGGCAAAACAGAAGTGGAAACTAGCAGTGACAAATCACACGAAGAATTCAAGCGTGAGCATCGATGCTAGACAGTGGTAGAACCCGCTAATCACGAAGAATGATCGGTCAAGGAAATAACCAACAAATAACAGTATAAGGTCGATAGAGGACAATTGGACCTTTTGCATCGGAATAACCGCACGTTATAATTTATCAGTAGCAGGTTATAAAGACAACACCTACCGCTTCCACTATCAGCATGAATTTTCAGCCAATCCCGTCGACCATGGCAGAATACCTACTGCACTGATGTCGCAGCAAAATATTTCGACCGTCAGATCATTGCCATTCAAAGTCTATGCCTAATCGACAGCGAACCGATGATATATGATGTATTAGGTTTTCGATAAACTAACCTCCTGATCATTCTTTTTCCTTTATGCTTTCTAAGCACGTTAACTAAACACTTCGTGTACAGTTGCTACGATCTGTCAGAGGAAAGGGAACTTGAAAAGTCACAGGAGACAGATAAACCTAAGTGAATTAAATAATGGTACTACTAGTTACCGCACCAGTAAAAATTTTTCTTAAAAAAGCGTAAGGTAATTAATACCTGTTAGTGAAGCACTTATTAAGTACGTTAGAAGTATGCATAATTACAATGAAATGCGTTTAAGATGCGGCACCAAAAACGCTAGCGAATGGTCAGGGGTCAGGCAACTACCAAAACGGCGGTATTTTAGAAACGAGGTATATCATCACCAATTAGAGGAATACACGGTCAGAATTTTCTCCGAAACAAGATATGTTCGAGATGGTACCGCCACAGTGTCGTGAAGAACAGCTAAAAATAAGTTCTCATTCTCGGGGCAATATGCTGAATGCATGACCTTGTCCCGCCGTGGAACGTACCAAGAAAACTTTCGCCACTGTCAACAGACAAGGCCATTCCGAAGAACCTGCTGCCCCAGAAAACAAAAGGAACTGGGAACAGAAAACAGAAGTTCTGGAGAACAGAAAACGGCTTATAAAGTCATAAAAATTTTTGTCGTACTTATACGTTTTTTAACAACCGGTTTATGAGCAAGAACGCAGAAGTTAGTTGCACTAGCGGATTAGCGAATATAGCATGCTAAGAAAAATTGACAGCAAGGCATAAACAAAGAAAACCGCGTTCGATAGTGCGGGTGCCTCAAACACAAAGCATGCAAGTACTGGGGTGACCGTTAAAGTAAAGATGAGGAGAGCGAGCGGCCAGGGAGCCAGAAGCGGCACACTTACTTGCGCGACTGCGCTGGAAGCGTTCAGACTTCGACCGCTGAAACCAACCGCCACTCGAAGAAGCTGGAGGGAAAGAAACGCAAGATACAAAACAGGGCACGCAAAATCAAAGCAGCATACATACATACGAACAAACAGCAAAACACACTGTGATGTACAACACAGCATACTGTAAGGTACAGTATCAAGATATCAAAATCGATCGACCGTTCGTTAATGTACTGCCTTACGAAGCAAATTTCCACTGGCGTAACTGATTCATTACAGGAGCAGCCGCGACAAAGCACACCCCAAATCTCGATTTCTCAAGGAAATGAAATGTTATTTTCATTCCAGGCCACCAATATTCAACAGTCAATAAATGGATGTTATTTTTTTATAAATTTGCACACACCAATGCTAAATTAATACATCAATTATTTGAATCATCAAATTAAATATACCAAATATTAACAAATATATAACAAATGGCTATATATAAGCATTTCCTTCGTTCATCTAATAACACAGTAAAACTAATTGTGGGCTTATGCGACGTATTCCTCTGTCGATTTTTTAATTTTCTGTTGTAGAGCATTTAAAATAATCGACTTTAGCCTTCGTATTACATGATGAATGAACGGTATAGTTACCATGCATTAAAGTTACCGTTGAGTGAACACGTGTGGAAAAAGGAAGACGTTTGCGGTACTCCTGAACTACAGATGTCATGTACAAATACATTAGTACATGTAGGGTGCATTTATTTAGCATGGTCCTCTTTCCTTATTTGTACCATATGCCAAAACAGTTTAGTTAGATATTTAAAAAAAGGATTATGAAAAGGAAAAAAGACAAGCAGTGTTCATTTTGTTGCTGGTGGTAGGAAGATTTAGGTTATAACCATTTTTCCCAGAATTTCGCTTTTCAGACTCATTTACGCTACAAACACTGAACAAACACACTCCGTTTCATAACATTTAAATTAGTCTTCGCAATGTGTTGAAACATACCGGGTCTGTGAACAGAAGGCCATCAGTGAAGAAGATCGCTACTCACAAAAACGGGTTATTAATGTTGATGTTAAGGGTTCACTTTTATGATGCGATAAAAACTTCGATCTTGGGAGAGAAGAAAACTGCTCTAGGTTTCGAAGCTGTTAAAAATATTGCTACCCCCTTTCAAAGCGGCAACGCTTAACAGCTACTGAACCATTCGCTTCGGGTTACTGAACAATCATCAACATAAATGGCTGGCAATTACGCTGATTCAAAATAATGAAATATTCTTAATTCATTTTGTCGGATGTCATAATTAGACTAATGTAGGTAGATTCCATCAATGAGTTTCACTCATGACATTACAGGTGAGGTCACTGTCAATCAAAACTTCATTGCCAGTGTTTAACCGTGAGTATAGTCAAGAAACTATTCAGAAAAATTATCGACCTAGCATCCAAGCTGTATGAAAGTACAAATTGAGAAACTGTCGATGAAACATAATATCGCTTTGATTAGTCAATCTGGCACATGTCATGAAATGAGGTAGTTGACACAGTGACTCGGTCAAATGACATGAGAATCAACGTGCAAGCGGGATGTTATGGCAATTTCGTGTTACTTGCAAAAGTGAAGACACGAAAGCGAAACAACTGACATGCATTTTGAACAAATGTTTCTCTGCCGCCATCTACCCGGAGAAGTAAGAACGTTCTTAAGCATATTAGTGCGTTTTAGAGAGATGTAAACATTTAAAGTAACAGCAGTATCTACACGTTTACCACATTAACTGATTCGTGCATTTAATTCCGTCAGGGAAAATGTGCAGTACATCGTTATAGCCGGTAATGGCCGAGCACTTATTAGCAAACAATGGAATAGCAACACATATTTGTACGTTGATTTGCTGTATTCACTAAATTATTCATTATATATATTGTACAAATGAGAAACACTAGAAGCTTGGGTGAAGGAGCCTTCAGGCAGGAAGTACAAGAAGCGAAAGCAATCAAATCCATTTCACCAAAATCCTCGTTCACTGATACAACAGTAGGTCATGGTTAGAATACGAACATGCTCCGGACAACAATCTGGATGCTCTGGCGATGGCGGTGTCTCATTCCGTATCGTACCCTATCCTATTTCGTTGGAGATACTGAAGAAGAGGATACGGTTAGATGAGAAAGGGCGAGTTCACAGAAGCCGTTCGCATGATACTTTGCTCACTTCTCTACCACGGAGAACACCAGGGACTATGGTCTGAGCAAGCAATGTTCGCAAAACTTGATCGCCAACCAGAGTTCACATTAACAATTGCTACCGCTGGATTGCCTTTCGGCGTTATATATCGGTTTTGGTTGGTCAACCCCCCCCCCCCGTTTTAGCTAGTGCGACTGCACAAGCTTCAGTTTCATAAAACGCATGGGTAATA
>UZAM01007190.1:7621-18182 GCA_900618415.1 Soboliphyme baturini
ATCCGTATCCGCTCTGAAAACACGAAAGAACAACGCGTTGAGCAGTTCTTCTGGATCTTGTTCCTGCTCCATGAGACCGGTCATGTCAGGCAAAATATTGGACAGCGCCATGCGCAGCATCGAAATACGATCGGCTGGCACGAAAAAATACCTAAATACTAAGCGATCATTACCAGTACTGTGCAAACTTCAGCAGAGTACAACGTACTTTCGCAGAGGATAGATAACTTCATGAATCAACACCATAAAGAAATTATCGTACAACGGGTCACCAAAAGCCTTCTCTTCTTTCAAGAAATAGCTGAAAATTGATATATGTATTTCTTAAATAACATACAACAACTATCAATAATTACGATTACATGCTTCCAGATTCCTATAACGTAGTGGCGTAACGCTGTAAAAGCGCTCTAAACGACATTATCGATATTTTTCAACGGCTGATTTATATGGTTCAAGTAAGTTTCCTCTATTCGAAAACCAGCTACGAAACTTTCTTTGAACTACGTCCATGACCGGGTAACATTCTTTTGAAGTAACTCGTAACTGCTCTGATCAGTCTCATTAGCAAAGTTGTACTGTTTCAATGCCGTTTGAATGATGAAATCTGAGCATACCATTCTTGAATTCCTGAAACGCGGACCCTCATGCCAAACTGTTACTCCTTCTAACGTTGTCAACATATACTGCCGTACATACCGCTATATACGGCCGTTCATCCCTCCTTCGCGACGGTTGCTTCAACACCCCGAAGAAACAACACAAGAGCTTCAAACCTTACGAACCTTGTCATCGATGCTTAAATGGAAATTTCTACTGTATGGTGCTTATGGCTTTTTGGCGTGCTTGTGCAGTCTATCCGCATATTTTGTGATTTTACTCAAAGCAAAGCTAAACTTGTTAGTTCACGTGTAACAGAGATAAAGATTCTTCTAATACAATGTTTATTCGTTTTCGACTACTTCAAGGATATGGCAGAAAACAGTAGCATTCATTTGATGGAGCCAAGTCCTTTCAAGTAAAGTCGCAGATCCGTTTTAAAATACAAATGCCTTGCTCATGAGCGAATAATCTGATCAATAATATCCCAATAAATCTGTGTACTAACAATGCTTTAACGGATACTGTTTTCTCTACAACAGAAAACACGGGATTCCTCAACTGCTAAGCATGCTTCGAAAATACAAACATGTACAAGTCTCTGCCAGCATGTACAAATGCGAATAAATTTCTTTCGAAGTTCGGTACAGCAACTGAATTGACTTTGCCACCGCTACTTCGTGACCCATGACTCAAAGGCACTGTAACAATTCATCTCATCGTGGACTGCTTCTGAACCGCTTGCACAAGAAGCAATGCGCACTCCTTAATGAATGATGCTTGAAAGACCCCTCTTTTAATAGTCGAAATCAAACTGTCGTCTCAAGCCCACTTGTCAAGATGTTCGTCTTGCAGAGATCCCACATATCTGCCCCACAGTCATAATATCAGAAAACCAGTCACTATGCTTAGGCATAAAACAAAAAACCATAGGAGAACCATCTGCCATGCCCTCACCCTTCCCGATAGACATTCTAGAGAGGAAATTATGGTTCATGTAGCAGCAGCAGGGTGGCCTTTGTTCAGCTGTGCAAGCAGCTGCAGAGAAGATGGAAGATCACCCAATCACGCAGCGTCGAAGTTTACAGGGTTCATCATTTTCTGACAGCTAATGTTTGCAAGTTTTCCCAGGATGCGATTTTTTAATCATATCGATTGATCGGGGGAGAGGCAGCGGCGTATTTGGCTACAGTCTTGTTATTAATTTCAGATGTACCGGATCTGATCCTATGCGTGGCGTAAAATTCTCTTATTATAACGGCAAACCGCATATCCTTGATAGCCGTAACAACTTATGCGCTGCGATATATATTCGCCAGCAGGCGGACAATCCTGAGTGTGCCAAAGCAAAAGAGATTTTTACCACGTCTCTGAATTGAAGAAACTTCTCTTGCAGGCTGCAGTATTCTTTCGGCATTGGATCAGTAACGTCAAAAAAGTGGCAAAAACTTCAAGAAATCATGGGAACAGAAAGATAGAAAAGGCTCTTCCTACAACTGACCCACCCTCTTTAGTAAAACTGGTGATTTTTAAACGATTATGGTGCGCACCTTGGAGTACTGCTCGTGCAACCTCATGGATTGGCGATGCACTCAAAACATGAAAGAAACTGCCTTAAGATACTCTACACGCCATCTGAAAAGAAATGTCGGTTGCGAAAACCAACAGATCATCAGATAGTAATGCAAGATTAAAAATGAAAAATGTAGAATTCATCACGGAAAGATTTTTTTTAGCAAACACTGGTCAAAACCAACTTTTAAATCGCACTCATGCATGTACACTCAACTGGTGGCTGTAAAGTGTATGGAATGAAACAGTCAGTTAGTTAGTTTCGAATCACCTACCCGTTGGATCGCGATGGCAGCTGCTTTTGACAGTGCCTACAACTTTGCCGATCATGTGCTAGCATTTCAGCTTTGGCAGAAGAAAGTCCAAGTCTGAAGCGGAGTCCTTCGACACATTTATCCTTAGTTATTTTTGGTCATCCTCAGAGTCTTTAGCCAGTTGGATGGGAAAGTAATAGCTGTTTTGCCTTCCTTTCTAGAAGCAAGACGTGCCAAACCAACTCAGCAGAAGCAGAGGTTGTAATCCAGAGCTGTCTTGGATATTTGTACCCCGAACTATCCGCTATCCGATATTTGTACCCCGAACTGTCCGGACGCGTAAGCCCAGCGATTCGCCTAAAGAAGTCTATTATATTAACCGCCTGTATCCCGGGAACAAAGTTTTCAAGTCACGGCCCGCGACTCATGACCGTAGGTAGACATGATGATGAAGATCGACTTGAACACAGAGAGCTTAGTCTTCAGACCCAGCTCTGCTTTAGTCAAAACGGTTCGGGCTAATTCCCGCAGATCGCCACTGGGTTCTCCAATCCGCCGGTCGATCTCTTCCTCAAATTCTCCATCACTCATAAATACGACTGAATACCGAGGTACTCTAACTTCTCTATCTGGTCCACTGCCTCTCCATTTATCTGAAGAAAGCAACGAACAGGAGAACAAGAAAGCGCTAGAGATTCCACTTTAGACACGTTCACACGCATACTCACCACGTCACATTCGTCTGCGAACCTTTCCAGACAGCGCCTGAGATCAGTAGATGCAAAGAAAACAAGGTCGACTGCAAACGGCAAGTTTCTTGTCTCTAAATGTTCTCCTTTGACACACTTGTCCCACTGGCTATGTCTGAATATCCTATGCATTTACCATAGAAAAAGGAGAGAAAACAGAACGCAGCTTTGACGAAAACTAGCGCCAACGATAAACCGTCTCGAATTACCGCCATTTACTCTGAAGCAATACCTGCTATCGACATATGGTAACTGGATGGTTCGTAGCAACACGACACGACCATATTTTGTTGCTCGGACCCAGTCAAAGGCTTTCTCTCGCTCAATAAAGCACAATGATACCGGATGAGCGAACTCCCACGATATGTCAAAAATCTGGCCTAAGATGATCTGGCAAGTGGTACTTCGACCTGACCATAAGTCACACTGCTTTTATTGGATCTTAATCAGTTATAACACTGCATCGACCTTCTAGCGAATACTTAACCCAGGAGGCTTGTTGAGATAGTGCCTGATAATTGGAACATACCCTATGGTCTCCCTTCTTGAACAGGGATATAACAACCCGCATTCTTCAGTTAGTTGGTGTCTTCCCCGTAGACACTGCACTTTGACAGTGTAAGCCAGCATATACCTTGTTCGCAAAGCATTTCAGGGAGAATTTCATCGATTCCAGCAGCCTTTGAATACATGAATTGAATATAATTGTAAAATGGAAACTTGAATAGCACTGAAATAACTTACCTATCGAACATGTCATGGCAAGCAAACATTGCGAACAGAGTTCCATCCAAATAGCATGAATTATTCTGTCCCTGTATGCCACGATATTTTCCGACAAGTTTAGGTAAATCGTCTTGCTTAATGCACGGAATATAATCATACACACATAGGGCATCGCTTCCAGCAGGATCTAGAAAAGAAATGAGCAGCGTGTTTGTTTGAAGGTGAACCATTCAGTTTGTTGCCATCAAGCTGTTGTTGCGAACTGGTCTTCAGTCGTGAATCTTTTCTTAGCATGTAAAGCGGAAGGATCAGTTTTCGTTTTTCGGCAAAACTACTGCTGTCAGCACTACTCGCCAGGCGGTCAGGGGTTAAATCTTCCTCCTAGATAGATAATAACATGAATAAGAAAATCTGGGCCTAAATATCGACAAGGAACAATTACCACTTCAACTACAGCTAAAGCATTTTTCGTGTCAATCAATTGGATCATACCAAATGTACGTTTGCCGTCAAAAACCGCTTCTACTTGCGTACTTGGTAAAACGGGATGAAAGGCTGAAAATGAGAAAGCATGACAAAGCAGACCACCAAAAAATTCTAACAACAGTTTTCCAAATCACTGCAGCAAACAATATTTATTCGCCACCTGTGAATCTCAGGTTCTACCTAGCTATTTCTGGTTGAGTGAGCAGCGTGACATAAATGCTAACAATTTCACGGAACGACGTAAAAGCAGAAATCCTCCTTATAATTGCTGAGCACATAACCAGTCATTTTAAAACCATACAACCCCAGAATTACTATATTCTGATCCCGACATCATAAGGGACAGTATTTAGACCAAAAACAGGCAATGGGCTAAATGCAATGAAGCCGCAGTTAAATTTCTACCGTCTAAGACAAGCCGTTGCTGCTTGAAACTTCTCAGGTTGTTTCACGCACGTTCCATTGCAAACAATGGTCGCACTTGTGTTAGCTAAGTCAGCATCATGAGCTATTTGTAAATACACGGAAAGTCTCGAGTATGTGATCACCACTGCATTCTCATCAATTCAGCATTTTGTTACCAGGTACTGGCTACTACGTCGTAGAAGAGACAGTTTATCTTTGGACGTACATCCACAGCTACCTCTTTCTTTGACGTAGCACGCTGGTTCACTCACTGACATCTAAGGCGGGAGTTGCTCAGCCGGTAGAGCTCAGGTCTTAGAACCGAGAAGTCCCGGGCTCGAGCCTACACAGGGTCACTCATTTTTAACTTTCGAGGATAATAAATGAGTACCAATCGGTGGGAAAGAAACTCACTACGCTTGCCACATTGCTGCTGATGACTCTGCCTTTACAAAAAACACGGCACTCATGACAAGTGGCAAGGAAATGGGGATTAGCCCCCCCATCATTAGTCAGCTACAAACTTTCCTTTTTCTCTCCCCCTCCATTTTCCTGCCATTCCGACGGTTGCCGTGCTTCAGCTTTCACACGACCCTCGTTTGCTGGAGTAACAGACTATTGCTCAATCAATTTGTTTAACAGGACATATCCTTTTCGTAATCTTTATATCTATCGAGGACACCCGTTTCTGAAAAAGGATTAAATCATTCCCTGCTCATTGCTTGTTTTGCAGAAAGCAATATCGTGAGCCGCTTCGATAAGCATAACGTCTCTGATTGTGATGTCTGCTGAATTCGAGTATATGCAACACGTTCGCTATAAGGCACTGGTCACTGCACATGTAAACAGAACAGTTTCTCTCCGAAAGCAGATCCACCTCTACCTTGTTCCTCCAGGTTACACGTTGACCTCCTGGTCGACATCTGCCATGTTGCTGCTTCCGCAAGAAAAATTCACGGACTGGAGTAAATCGCTGATTCCTAACTTGGTTCTGCAATTTATTCTTCGTTATTCGCTGAAGTGAACGCTAGTGTACACCGTCCAGCCGCTGTTACTGGACCTTCCTTACAATGGCAATCTCAATGCTTTACAGCAATAGTGGTCTGATCGGGGCACAGTATAGGTAGAGTTTTGTGGAAAAAGATCTTTCCCAACCAAATATCGAACAAATTTTCAAAACAAGTGAAAACAACGGAGATTTTCGTATTCAGTTCGATGGTATCATGAATACAATGATAAAAGTGAGCTCTTGAACTGGTCAATTTCCTCTATTATTTCACTAGCTTCATCTATTTGCAGACTTGTGCTGAAAGCATAAATCAAATGTTCTGGTTTCCGGTTTTCGCAGTTGCGTTGTCTACGGAAGCCGTCGGGTGAAAACGCATACATTCTGAACTACTCGCCAGGACAATAACATCTGCGTACTCCAGGTCAGTATGATATCGTCCATTTTACCGGATATCTTGGCAAGCGCCATTCATTTAGAATGAGACCCACTAATCTGACAGAATCTGCGTTATCTCAGCGGAGAAAGTTCAGAATAATGTATGTAACAAAGGTGAAATCACATAATTCTAACGAGTTCCGCGGCTAATACGGAATCACTCAAATAACCCACTTTCGACTTGAAGAGTTGAAACGGTTGTTGCCTACATATCTTTTAGAGTCATATTCATTTTACTCGAAGATGAAAACGATGTACTCAGGTATCTCATTGCATTTCAAAATTTTCCGCATCGTCGGGCGAAGCAGTGAATTAAATGCAGCCTCAAAGTCGAGAAAACTGCTAATCAAGGCAACCGGAATCATCAGCACAGCGTAATGATTCAATTGAAGGCTCAAAATCTGTTCAAGGCAGGAATATCCTATCCGCAAGTTTCCACGATTTTGGAGACACTGGCCTATATTCGTACCGCGCGGCCGTCTCGGCTTCATCCTCTGCAACACTCACGCGTCTTCCTCAAACTATACCAGAGAGGACCTTACCTCATTGAGGCTGTAAACTGCTCATCCCTCAAATTGTACTATCAACCGGTTTAAAAATTTGGAAATTGTGTGCGCATGGCTAAGAAAGCCCGGTCGTATCCATGGATTTCAGATTGCCGTTCGCTGACAACCGATGAAGTCAATAACTTTTCAGGTTGTTACTTCTACCAACTGTTGATCAGTACCGAACAAGGTCGACATGCTTGCCTGGCGCCTGGCAAGTTAACAGATATGGCTTCGAAAAGGTTTTTATTTTGCAAAAAATTGTGGCTCGCCATTGAATGATCTGATGTCCGTTCCAAGTTTCAAAATATTAAAAACTGACCTCTACCGCAGGAACAAACATCGCCTAAATCATTAGGAGATGTCAAAGAGTTAAACATTAATCTGAGTACTCGACTATGACTCTGACACCGCAGACAGCGATGACAACAATAACAAAAGAAGTGAGGCAACGGAGGTGTGACAAATTTATAATGAACGGTGTCGCGAATCGTTGAGATATTTTCTCGCAGCTGCGGCAACGCTGATTGTTTAATTGTGTGACACTGAAGAAACGTGATACGCTTATTTAAACAAATGTTATGCCTACGTCGTGCCCGTATGCAGACGACGCTCCGTTCTAAGACCTTCCATCGTAAAAACTTTCATTTTAATTGATTGTCTTGAGACGATGGCTGAGAATTTTAATCAGCTACTCGTCACCTACGATTCTCGAATATGGTGAGCTTCAGATCAGACCTGCAGCAATTCTGGATCATTTCTCTGTCAATTACCTCACTTATTCCACAGGCAGGAGCAATTTACAAATATCATCGGCAGACCATTGCATTATACATGCTATTGCTGGACGTTTTTCTTCGAAATCCGCTGATGGGTGGATTCGAAAGCATCGGGTGGTCAGCAAAAACAACTAATCTCGCAAGGCAGTTGACCGAAGTCATGAAACTTTTGTTACTACTGAATGCGTTTGTGAATACCAATCTGGAAAAATATAATATAATCGAAACAGAAACTGAATAGATTAATTTTGTTTCTGATAGTTGCTGCTAACTAGAAAATACACATTACTCCTAGAAAGCTGCTCGCTTACGTTGTTCCTCTAATCTGTCAAAGTTGATCAGGCGCCAAAAAGGGACGTACTTTAAGATCTGCGGACTAAGAAGTATATCTCCAAAGAAACAGGGCTATCACAGCTGAGATTCGCCGAATGAATCACATCCAAATTCAGGTCCTCGTGGGACTACACGAAACTAAAGAGGCAGACTGCAAAAGGATTTATATGGCTATACAACAGAATGAATTCAACAGCAGTTTGCAAACACAGACTTGAATAAACCAACTTCCTGTTCACTTCGATATGAAAAAATCAATTCCACGGCAAACCTCAAAGCCCCGGTCTCTTTTTCACTTGCCATCATGCACCCACTGACTACCAAAAACATTGGTAACTCCGGTCATCAGCTGAAAGAAATCGTGTGCCCATTGCTTCAAAGCTTGTTGCTAACGTGCTCGCAACCGCGTTACAAGAATTTATGACCGTATTCCAGTGCCCCGCGATCCAAAAGGATAAGCAATTAATGAGACTGACTTACTGACTGGTTCGATACTGATGGAATTCAAGGATTATAGCGGACGTCAGGAGCAATGCCTCTACTAAATAGGCACATTTCATTAAGACGATCGACTTGAGACTCATATGTATACCATCAGTCAATCTGAAAGGCTCTAAGGTACTGCTATTAACGAAAATTGTACTGACAGTAAAGATTCACTTTCAACCTCTCAAGTTCGACAATTCAAGAAAGTTGTTGGTACGACCGGCGCATTGAACTACCTGATTCACAATTATGCCAAGTGACTCGAAAATCAGTAGTCCCTTCTTACTTTTGGTATTGAATTGTAAATGTCAAGCAGGAGAAGCTGAATGTCGCTGTCGCACATGCTCAGGATAATTGTAATGCACGAGAGCAACCAAGACATTTGCTATGACTGCTTGCAGTCAGATGTCAGCGCTTCGTCGCACCATGACGTCACAGTCGATCTCCACGCGAAGCAGAATGAAGATTACAGCAACCGGAAGCCATGCTACTGACAGTGGTAACGACAACGGCAGCTGTCTGTTTAAACGTTTGCACGACAATCGGCTTAACTGTATGCAGCACCATATTCTCTCATACACGAAGTCACTGAACCACCTGAACATTCTCGGATGGGAGCCTAAACACGTGAGCACGTGTCTGGGCATCTGGGCACGTGCACATTACCCGCAAATGGCGTAGCCCGTAACTCGAAACTCCAATCAGGCTTGACGCTTGCACTGAATCCGAACAGCAATGATTATAGCCTAATTTCGTCCCAAATTAGCTGTCACATCGACGCCCCTAGTTGAGAAGCATCACCTTCTGGATGATAAAAGACAAAAATATGACTGATGAAGCGGAGCGATCGGCACACTGAAAGGAAGTAGAGCCATTTCCTCAACGCGCAGCCAGGAAATGGAACAAGTGAAGCGATGAAGCTCACAAAGGCTTGAAATACTGTGTCAATTTTGGAGAAAAACGTAGCTGGGGTCACGAAGAAGACAGTCAAGTTGCACTGGGTTGCCGAGATCACTGCAGAAACGTCAGGCTACTTAGATGGTATGGATGGAATACTTTCAATAGTCTATGGTATCATCGAAGGCAATCTATCGCCATCCTGTTCGCACAGACCACTGCTACACGTGGGACGAAATTTTGGCTACAAATGGAAATCAGCAGGGCTATAACGGAACCAAAAAGGTTACTGACGAACGGTGTTCAAAGCAATACGACAATTATTCGGCAAGCATTAGCTTAAAACTTTTTTAACCAGGACTCTAGATGTGTCGTGCTGGTAGATCAGAAGGAAAAGCGAAAGATAAGATGAGCATTTGCAGCAGTTTTTGTCAACAGTTCTACTACAGATTCGTCTCTACTGACCGTCAATTATTACCCTTCGCTACAAGTTAGTGCAGTTCCAGTCACCTTGTAACACTCAAGGTGAGTAAGGCCTATAATGTGAATCATGTCGCTTGAAGCCAGTTAAATATGGCAATGGCAGAAAAATGTGACTCTTTAAACGATTCCCTAGAGAATGGAAGCATTGCTTTAGTCACAATGGTTCAGGCTACTCCAATTCGCTGGTCGATCACTTTCTCAAATTTTCCATCACAAGTGAGCACGACTCCGTTGTACTTGAAATTCTTCACCTGCTCCATTACCTCTCCGTTAATCTGAAGAGAGCAACGGACAGGAGAACGAGAAAGCACTAGGCTTTTCGTTTTAGATGCGTTCACATGCATGCCGGTCACGTCGCACTTGGCTACGAACCTTCCTAGGCAGCACTGTAGATCAGTTTCTGATGATGCCAATAGAACAAGGTCGCCTGCAAGCAGCAACCTTCTCGTCTCCACATCTACGCCGATACACTCAGTGCCTTGTTTGCTCCTGACCATTCCATCCATGTACCACACAAATTGCAGAGTGGCAGGACGCAGTCTTCGAGCAGGCTAGTGCCAACGTTGAAAAGCTTCGACTTAACGCCATTTACTCTGACGCAGCACCTGCTATCAGCACTTAGTGAGAGAATTGCAGGTAGCAACTGGCCATCGATCTCATATGTTCACAGGCATGCACAGAGACTGCTGTGCGGGATCAGGCATTTTCTTGGTCAAAGAATGTACACCGGATAGGTAAACTCCCATGTGGTATTCTCAACAATCTGGCACAAGGCAAACATATGGTCAGAGGTGCTTCGACC
>UZAM01007190.1:27748-39904 GCA_900618415.1 Soboliphyme baturini
AATATCGATATCTGTTAGAACCAACGTGTCCAAAATGAAAATCTTAATGCTTTCTCGTTCTCTTGCTTAATGGGGACTGCAGATAAAAGCAGTGGAACAGGTACGGAAGTTCACGTACCTCGGAACAGTGCTGACCGGTGATGGAAAATGTAAATGATCGACCGCTGAATCGAAATGGCCAACGGCGTTCTACGTGAACTAGCTTGAACCTGTGTGACTAAGGCAGAACCCATTCTAAAGACTAAGTTGTCTGTGTTCAAGTCGCTCTTAATGACCATGCAATCCTATGACCTTGACTGAAAAGTTCGATCCCGGATACAGAAGTCTCAAATTGGCTTTCTGAAATGTACTGCTGGGCACATATATCTGCAAATGGTCCAAGGTTCAGATATTTGAGAGAGCCTTGGAGTAAAGCCACCACTTCTCTTGACTGAAAAGTCAGAATAGTGACGGTTAGTCCGGTGAATACTTCCAAAAAGAAGGGAAAAAAGCTTCTACTTTCTCAATCGGCTGGCCGAAGATCCCGAGAAAGGCCTTGGGCAATTGTCTCGACAGATTCTGCTCCAGACTCGAGTTCTGCAGATGTTCAAACGCTGGCATTGGGTCCAGAAAGTTTGTGCCAATGTCTAACGTGTCTGCTTCAGTGATCTTAAAGGATAAGCAGTCATTAAAACTGATTTTTATTCTTCCATGGACTCCCAGTAACATGAGAGAAAAACTCATGTCCTTGAGAGCGACTTTGCCTGAAAAAGCCGCCGTTTTCACGTACGTTGGCTCTTGCACTATTCACAATGAACTCACTAAGCATGAAGCTACAAGTAGGATAGCAGCAACAACGAGGGTCTTTCTACAGTTCGGCAAGCCGCTGTGGAAACGACGGGAGATCAGTCTGAAGATGATATAAAGAGTTCTGCAGGCCGCCATTTGCGCCACCCGCCTTTACGGTTGTGAGAGCTGGATACTAAGCATCGAAGACATAAGAAATCTAGAATGCCTCGACCAGTGGTGTTTGCGAATCATCTCGTGTATACAATTTGTCATTTACCATATATCCACCCTCCCACAATCCGTGCCCTATTGCAAAACCATTCAGCCGTCACCTATCCTAAAAACGGCGACTTCTTTGGCGGGGACAAGTGTTGTGAAGCTTCGCTGACGAAATCACCTTCATTACACTGAACACCATGCCGATTCTTAGACAGCACCAGAAAAGAAACAGAGAAATCAAGTTAAGACGTGGTGGGAAACTGTAACTGCTGACGGTAAAGTTCTCTCTGGGGGTCGGCAATGTACAGATACAAATAGCGGCAGAAAAACTGACGTAAATTGGTAGCGGATATTGTGCGTGATCGACCGAGGTGAAAAGGAGGGAGTGATCCGAAACGTTAATGAAGATGGCTAAACCAGTGATGATGAAAACTGCAACCACAACAATAGTAGGTTTGTGTCCAGACGCAGTAACGTAGAAACAAAGATTCCGTAGATTTCACGCTGAATTCTACAAGCTGTCGACTGATCGGCATTTTCTCGTTTCCTCACACGTAGACATGATCAAAGGTGCTTGTATTTCATGTTTGAGTGTAGCTCTACTAATCTTCAAAGCACATCGGTCAGGAATCGAGAAAATACTACGATACTGTTTGCATGTGCTTACTGGCAATGCAATTACATGATATTCAGGTGTACTCTAAAGATTAGCTTCGGAGGATGGCAAAAGAAACAACATATCCTGTATTTTGAAAACAGAAACCTTTCCGTTTAACCATATACTGTGATGTACTTATCTCCCTGGTTGTGTTTTATCACCGTCCATGCACAAAATGAACAGAAGTAGAGACAGAACGCATCTTTTGAGGGGTTCGGTATTAATGGTGAAAGGTTTCTACTCACCGCACTTAACTCTGAAAAAGCTCTTGCTGTCAACATAGAGCAAATGTGAATGGCCTGGAACAACTTGCTATATTAATTCTGTACTTCGGGAGGCACGCTCATAGTTTTATGAAAGCAGCAGTATGGCCGTAGGTTCTGCCAGGTGCACAGATATAAACATTGGAAGCTTATAAAATTATCCCCAGTTATGAAACTTGTCATGGCAACCAGTTACATTCATTTGGGAAGAACCACTTACCTTCGTTCGACATCGCTCACGGCAAGCAGAAAGTCGCTATGGCGCTTTAATACTAATTTTAGGTCACTTGTATCACAGAACACGAAAAGTCCGGCAATTTCGCAACTCTGCAACCAAATTCCTTCTTGACCACGTTGCAATTCCGCGAGAATATAACTGGGCGGTCCTTTGCCGTGAATATAATCCAGAATGCTTCCTTTTTCAACCTCAAATGACAACACTTTACAAGCAGAAATAGAGAAACTATGCTACGGCATAACAGGACTCTTAAAATCTAAATAAAGGACAGTAAATGCCAAGATGTAACGTTGCTGCACTGTAGTTAACATGTCATTTAAAATATTTTACAAAAGTGAATAATTTCTAGAATAAACTATAATTTCTGCTGATTGTAAATGATTGTTCGAGAGAATCAAACACATGAGTGTTTAATGCTATCAGCAATGAATCAATAGATCAACCACAATTTCAACCACGGGTCCAATATTTGAAATATAAGGTAATATTTAATTTCTCTTACTTCTTAAAAATCCAGCCAAATTAGAAAACACCTGATAAAATCGATTTCTTAGGGCAAAAATTACACAGGTGTGCAGCTGCCATACCAAGGCATCTCAATTTGTCAGACTTTAAGCATCAAAAAATCATAATCATTCGGATCTCAGCTGTCGGTTGCCTTCAGGCTTTTCATATCAGAAGTCAAATGAGAATTGTTATCGTCAGAAGTAACATTTGAATCACAACAGTACTGATTCACCTCTCAATCTCCTGACGGCAATCAACAGCACCACCGTTACTTCAACAGCAACACTTTCAAATATTTTCAGATTACATCGCGATGTATTTTCAGCTGTTGTCTATGAACAAGCAACTCAGGAGCAGATACCTCTTAATCCATCCACGCTTTTACCGTCGTCTGATTACAAAACTAAGCGACAGAACATTTCACTTACATTCAGAAGTACTGATCTATTCCTCATAATATATTTTGCCAGCAGAAACTACTTCTCCCCTACCCCAATGTGATATTTGTTTCACTGCTGTCGAAATATGAAGTGGCATCTATTCCAAGAATTACAAGGTGGTTCGATGGTATACCGTCCGGTAACTTTTGAAGCCTGTCATAAGATATTCTTTTTTTGTTCACTATAAGAGTCCGTAGGCGCAGGGTTGACATTATCCATGTGGTAATGAGAAATTCTGAAACTTGCATTCAGTACAGTATGTGATCAACCAAGTCCTATTCTTCATGGTGTACACTCACTGTGACTGCGCAACCAGATACTAATTCTTCAGCCTCTGATCCAAAGAGTAAATACGCCGCCTGGCCATCTGGGGAAAAATGTCGTTTGATTTTATTTAATCGAGTCGATTAAAGGCATTTCATACACACATTATTACCGTTCACGGTTGTGATATCGACAGTGTGCACTCTTTCCTCACTGAGGACTCAGTTTATTCATGACAATATTGAATTGCATTTGCAATCGAAGCAACTGCGGCAGTGGCATTAATAAGAGCTTTAGAGTTCAGAACAGGTAGACAGCTTACATTAACACTGTCTGCGCATTTGCAAGGCAGTAGGGAGCTAGTGTCTGATCAGATAATTTGGTTGTTTACGGATATTTGGTTTTTGGCACCATGTCTGAATACATTTATCGTATAACAAATCCACGAGGCGATCAGCGTGAAACAGCCAACCTCTCAGATTTGAGAATATACTTGAAAAATAGCTTCGCATTACTGCCAACTTTTTCCATCGCCACCGCAGGGTGTTTTAGCCCCGCATTACAAAACTGATGAATGTAAATACATTATATTGAATGCTGCCGAGCTGTTGGATTCTATGGCATGCAATAACTTTATTAGAAAGTGTTTTACTACTCAACCTACGTTCCGACCGAATGCTAGTTCGCCATCAACGGAGTGTCGACACAAATAACACATATATGAGTTGTCAACGTGAGACAATCGTTTAACTAGGAAAATTTAGATATAAATAGGAATACAATTTGACCCTATGCAATAATGTCACTTATTTAAAAAGCCAACGCTGCTTTGTAATCTTCCCTTGAAAAGGTGAAATGAATTTAAGCAAATATTTCGGTAGCTGTCATTAAAAAGCAAATCTCCAATTAACTTAATCGAAAAATTGACAGAACGGTGACAACATGACAAGATTAATTGACAAATAATTCACAAACAAGCAAAAGCCCAACGGAATTTGCAAAGCATAAACAAATCGGCTTACTACAACTTCGGATGTTATTCCTTTTGCGCTGAGAAGATAGCCGGATTTCGTGAACATCAAGATGTAAAAAAAGCGAGAATCGCTTTCGTTATGAGATTCACTTTCCTCCATTTCCTATAAACAAACCAAATTTTCAGTTAATAGATCTGCAGCAGTTTCGACTTGATTATACTTTTCCCATGACACCGCAACTGTCCCTCTTTCTGAATACAACGTCGAAACTGTCAACACGTCACAGTGAACCTGAAGGCACTATCGCCTACGATAGAAAACGTTTTTTCCGGTATGGAAAGCCGTGCCAGAATGGTTGAAGGGCTCAGATCTGAAAACGAGCATTTCAGTACAGTCTGATGAAGGGGCAGCTAGAAAATGGTCATACAGCAACTTCAATTTACGTTACTTAAAAAGGTACGCCTTAGAAACTTGGGAAAAAACACTTACTCGAAAAACCTGTTACAAATTCACCATTTACCTCGTACGTGGTAATCTACTTTATTGTCAAATGACCGTATAAAATGAACTGGTATGTTACAGGTGTTAACTGAGGACAGCGCGACATTCGAAAAGGACCCCATGATATATTAAATGGCTAACGACAGCATTAAATTCATTTAATTTTTTGCAACTGACAGATCTGCCTTCGCAACAGAAACGAATGTAGAAAGAAAAGCCGCCTGAATGTCGGTCTCCTGTGCGCATTTTGCCTTAACACCTTTTCTCATTAAACTTCAGAAAAAGAGGAGTAATGGGGCAATTGAGAGTAGTCTGGCTTTGCATTTCAGCGGAATAGCTTCCAATGTCAGTGGAAGTAAACCGGTATATGGGCAAGTCTATCCCATGACAGCCGGTAGCGAGTTGATGACTTCTGAACAATATCTAGAGCATCGTGTTTCAGTATGAATCATGTCAGAGCGTACAAGACATATGACCCGCCATGTTTCTGATATGTGCACTTAACGGGTACAACTTGTCCTGACCTATCCTAACTGATAGCTGATTAAAAATCACTAAAATGTAAATCGAGTTGATAACTGTTTCACCAAATGTGTTTTAGAGTATGCTGCGGGTGCGGTAAAAAGAGAAGCACAACAATCAACAAAATCATCAACTAGTTCTAATCACTGGCAAGTGAACGTCGATTGATCAAAATCTGCATACAGAATAAAGTGCAAGGCTTGAATGTCGTGTTAAACTGTTAAGGTTCAACCAGACACAGCAGAGAGCTTCAGGCACTGTCAGGAGGGGAAATATTAATAACAATCATGGTTGCTTCAGCTTAGTTCTAGATCAAAGATACCTGCTATAGACTAGACGCAACAAATAATGCCATTGTTGATTCCGATAGTTCAAGAAGTCGCCAAAGGGAAGACCGAGGCTGGTTTAGCCTGGCTTGCAAACAATGCTGCCTGTTTAGCTTATTCTGCATAGCAACACTCAGAAAACTGCAACAATGGCATAGAAAGAGTTCAGAGAGAAAATGAGCTGAGACTAGCCACTGGTAAACAATATATCCTAGCAAATTATTTACCGGCTTCGCGGGGTGGGGGAATCAGACACTTCCCGGTCTCCGAGAGGTGCATACGAAAACTTCCTAAACCGCGAGGAAATCCGCCAGATGTAGAGGATGTAATTGTACATCTAAATTCTGCATTCGCAGATGTTGGTGCTACACTTAGTGTGCTAGTAAGCCAACTGTAATTTTCAGTGGCCTAGACGGCATAACGATTAAGCGACTCAAATATTGGCAGGCTGAGCTGTCAGAGAAGACCTAACCAGATCATGGATGAAAAGATTTCAGTCAGGATCTACCTCTATTTCCATAAGACCGGAAAAGCAAGAAAGAAGTGGTATCGTAGGGTGGTTGCCCCGCAGTGAAAAGGAGGACATGACAGACTGCAAAAACCAAACAATCACTCATGCATCTCTGTGATCAGCTTCCTTGACAAAGTGCATGTGGCAAATGTTCCTGAGAAGGTCGCAAGAATTAGTAGAGTACAGATGAGAACGAGCAGTGCGACTGTCGCATCGCGAGTCAGATCACACTTCACACTTCTGTGAAAAAATACTGAAAATATCCCATACTGCAGACCTTAAAAAGGACTATTCGGCTGGCATTATCGGATACCAATAAGATTGCTCAGAGACATACTCCGCAATGCGTTCATACATACTGTTCCTACCTTATTTCGTATTTCTATGAACTGAGTGATTAATCGCAACCTATGCAGGAATGACGTAGCTGGTCGGGATTTTCGAAATTGTCAATACCTGCTGCTGCAGATCTTCTCCCATACTCATTTCATCTAACGCAGGACTTCAACATTTACTTGCTAGGCTTACTGCCACCTACGATTAGGCCGGAATGAGAAAATCCACCTGTCCGAAACGAGGCCTTTGTATACTGTACGTTACTGAAGTGCAAGCGTCAGGAGAAGAAACTTATAATTTGGCGAAGCATTCACGAACGAGGGAGGAAAAACAGCGGAGATCGACAGTCAGCCAGGTGAACGCAATAATACTGTAACTAAACAGGTTTGCGACGATGCATGAACTGAAGATTTGTGCCAAGCGATTTGTCAATTCTCAATAAACATCTATCCTCACAGAGGTGCTGAATACTGACCAGAACATGCAGTCACAAATACGAACAGAAACAGATTATTTCAGAGGATAGCCGACGTAACGAGGCTGGACAAAACTCAGAATACAACATCCGGAAATTCCGTCGTCTATCAACAGTTTATTTTTCGAAACCGCCATTTCACTACTGCGCCGGTTTGGAAGTGTCAGATAAGACGCGAGTGGAAACCGCAACAAGCTATGTTTACAAAGACAAAAGACAGATGACGAAGGAGAGAAATCGCTTCCATCACCTCACGTTGTCGCGCCTCCGAAATTTAGCCATGACTTGCGGAAGAAACGAAATTGGAAAAGATTCTCGAATCTGCTCACCCCGCAAGCTAAAGTAAGGAACTGGCTATGAAAGTGTATGAACTTATACACTAAAACAAGTGCGGCACAGTTCTATCACACAGTTAATGATATGAATGATCCTTTTGAGGACATCAACCAGGAGCGCGTCATCTTTTAAAGAAAGCTAAGTAACCAATATTTAGCGTAGTCACCTATTTTTTTCCAAGAGGAGATACCTATTTATCTACCTCGAAGGGATTAAACGAAAATAATGCGGCCGGAAATAAAACCTGCGATTTTTCGACTGCGAGATTACTATTGCCCAACATGTAATCACGAGAGGACACTCTTTCAGTGAGACCAATATGCCTGCTATAGACAAAGGACAATTTAAATTAGGTCTGGTGATAAAGGAGTCCTTGCATATAATGACAATGACGATCGGATGTGTAACGAATACAGATCTGCGAAAGCTGGGGCGCAATCGTAAAACTGATATGCAAAATCAGGTGGCCATAACAAAGATCCTATCGATTTTAATGTGAATATTATTCTGTTAGCTGATGACGTTCTATTCAGTCAGATTAACAACGTGTTGATTGTACAGGATGAGCCACCTCAAAAACTGGTATTATTCGTTTGTTGGACACAAATGCCTTAAGAGGCCATTTGTACTCAGTCCAGCCCTGATGATGCTGCGGTCAATTCAACGAAACGCGTTGGTAATACATTGTTCTACCATCTGTTGTATTTGGTGCCCGAACCATGAATCACTGCAACGCTATAGATATTCTATAGCTAATGATTTTGAAAATTCATTTGAATTCTGTCTTCTTCACATAACTAATGAGGATTCCATGTTTACGCACAGAGCAGAAAACACGTTAAGATTTTTACTACAATTTTCGGCTAAACAACACTGGCCTTCACTGAGTAAAGCAACAGCAAGCAACAGCCGTTCTTTTTAAGGAACAAGGAGGGGCTGTTCGATCTGCACGAGTTCACTCATAGTTCTGCTGTTCTGCCACAACGTTGATAGTAAAACGAATGCTTTAATATTGGTATTCTGGTCTTGTCTGTAGGTATTGAATCCATGCCACTTCTGCTATTAATGTCTTACTTATTTGAAATATTAACGTCTTACTCCTTTCCTTTCTGCGCAATTAGATTATAGTGAACTAACAACCTACGTTTATTCCCTGAATTAAACTATTCATTTTTCCAGTGAGAGGTCACTTAAGGAGCTTTCAAAAGTATAGTACAAAAAAATTATTCACCACCTCCGTTGCGATAAACTCCCTGAAAAATAGATAGCAAAAGAACCACTTCACTAATAATGAAATGACGGCTCGCGCATACAAAACTGAAGGTGCATTAATAACTGAACCAAAATCTTTTTAAAGCGAAACTGTTCTCGTCGGAAACTGAAATACAACCGAATGAACGAATTGTTAATTTAGCTGCTAATGAGTATTACTTAACAGCATCTTAGTTTAAAGCAGATCCTAGTCACATTCAACATTACTTGAGTACTCTGCATTCGGTAGGATCGAATTTAAAGCTGAACAATTTTCGACTTTTCATTTCAGTTCATAATACCTGATTTACCCGGCGTAAGTACACTGCCGTCTTATTTCTAAACATCTAGGAAAATTATGTAACCAGGTCACGGTTCCAATAAACTAAGGTCTATAAAGCTCTTGAAGAATGGGAGCGATGGATTTAAATCCAGTAAAACCGTTATGGCGAATAAAATTGATATAATTTGTAATTACTAACGTCATTGAAAAGCTATCATTCATGGAAGTTACCGAAAGCACGCTTTATTTACTCTAAAGTCATCTATGATAAAATACTCCGTGAGAAAAATTTGAACATGGTAGTCTTAAGATGTGCATCGGGTAATGCAGACCATAAACCAGCTTGTACTTTAACATTAACCGATTCTTTATCACCATAATCAAAAACGGGTATACTCCGCTTACTGAGTGTCATCAATTTCTCTAACATTTCGGAACACACTCGACCCTTCCTAATGGGCCACTGCATACATAAATTTTCAACGTATAACCTACCTGAACTATGAAGCGAACTCCGAATATGCGATTATAACGAAGAAGAATTATGTTACAGAATAAGAACCCATTTATACTGCTAGCTCATTAGCATTATACTACAATCATTCCTTAAGCTTTCATACCCCAAACAGCTTTTAAAACAAATTAAACATAGACACACAAACGAGAGAGACAAGACAGCACATAGTCAATAGGAATGAAAGCAATCCTACTACCGTACCAGTGATACTCAAGTATATTAAAACAGTTTTATGTTTTGCTTAATTCGCGCAAAGGCATATCATCGGAACGACCATCTTAATTATCAGCAAATCACAATGAAACCTATTCTGATCGTGCCAATCACACATACCGAATTTAAATCTTCTTATAATTCAACATCATTCAATAAGGTCGGGTTTTAATTTGTATCTACCGAAAAATCTCTCCATCTTTTCCCATTCCAAACGTTTTATTCCTCACGATAAATACTTTTTTATCCTATTTATTTTGTACTATTTAATCATTCCTTTCATTTTTGGATTGTGCTCAGCATCAACGTTATTTCCTTCGTTAAACACTTTGTCGACATCGGCATTTTAAGCGGCATTTTAAACTGCACAGATTCACCCCTAATATTTTTCTTAACTTGCTGTTGGTATGCCACACACTGATATTAGTTTTATTTTCTACACCGTTTTGCGTCTTATAGCAAAAGACTTGTTACTCTGAAATCCGACCGAGGTTGGTTCGGAACATCAGATTACCTTGTTTAGTAAAGAATATTTTATGCGTTGTCTTCCTGTATATAACATACCAAAGCACTGTAACAAATGACTCATAGAAAACAAGATTTCATGACCGATTCCATCGCCTTCTTGAGCTAGCTTTATGACGTGTTGGCACAATGTCTAAGTGGTCTATTTGGAACTCCTGCTGTACCGGCTTCGATTGCGTTCAAAGCTAACCCTTTAGAAAGGAATTTACCGCTTACTGCTTCAGATCGAGATTGCTCAGTCTGTGGAGCATCGAACTCTTAACCGATAAGTATCGAGTTCAAGCCCCAATCGAGGTCATGAGCCCTTCTCCCCTTTGAGGTCGATAAATGAGTACCACATTGCTGGAAGGAAACAGGACACTACATAATGCCATTGTTACATGGCTGTATTCTGCCTTTGAAATAAGACACTCCTGCCTGACGCCATATAAACGGAGATTACCACCAAAGCATCGACTTAATGAAAAGAATCACATAAAGGGCACAATCGTGAAAGTGAAGGAAGACCGACCGTCCAAAGGTGGCAGACTTTCGTTTTTCTCAGTTTCATGACGGGCTATTTCGGCAGGTTACGGGTCTACGATACCTGAGTGCCTGTATTGTCAGATGCAACTCGCACCCTGCTATCAGCTAGTGCTACATTTCAATAATGACGAGCGATGTTTCCGGACCTGGTACACCTTATATTTTACATCATAAACATGGCAGGCTGTTCATACGCTTGAATGTGCCTAACTAGACCGCCGCTTTGCTCCTAGTTATCTATGGGAACCGTTTAAGCAGGCTTTGGATGCATGAGTACCAGTAGCCTATTTGAGCGCATATTTTGCTAGATGGATCTCACATCATTTTATTTGCTAGGGACATCTGGTGCTCATCGCGAGCAATATTTAATGATTTAGTACTAATTATATGCTGCATAATGAAGATCGTTCGATGTTCGTCCCCTCAAATATGTCATGTAACGAATTATTTCTCCAATACCAGATTTCAAGGTGTGCTGAAATGCCCATCTCACTCCTAGATGCCAAGGGCAACCACTGAAGCTGGGCAAGTCTTCACATCATGTAAATACTTGCAATGCCAGCTGTATTTCGCATCATTTCCTCTGCCAGAGCAACATCGTGCTCCTCATAAATGATGTTTCCGGAGTTTGCACTGCCTATATGCTACCACATAAAAGTCATTGGCTGTTCGGAGCCAGAGTAAGGCGAATGACCTCTCCAAGGCAAGGCTTCACGGTTTGTTTTACGGTCCCTTGTTTTTCGCTGAACAGGATTGGGCATTGGAGCAATCCACTGCTCCGTGGTTTTTGAGTACCTGTAGTGCCAAATACATCGTGAATCACTTTTCCGCTACAGTCACCACGTATTCATCGCGAACGATATTTCGGGAGCTGGGAATCTTGATGCGCTGCCGCACAGCCATCATATGTTATTTGCATGGCAAGTATAAATATAAAATGACTCCCCAAGTCCAAATTTCCCAGAGGGTTGCTTCGCTTTTTGTGTTCTTAGTTGCCTGCGGAGGAAGGAGCGGGCATTTGAGTTCTTGCAGTGCCAAGTGCATCTCCACCATTTTGTCTGCCAAAGCAATTTTGAACTCATCATCATCGATATTTCAGGAGTTTGTAGTCCTTATGCGAGACAAAGTAATGATCATAACCCGTTCGTATGCCCGAGCAGGTAGATAACATACGATTCTTCCAAGAATAATTTCTTGGTGTGTGTCACCGCCCCCTTGCTCTTACCTGCCTTGATGCTAGGCCTTGTTCTTAAAATTTTTTTGTTTTTTTCAACCAAGTAAATGGACAATGTGATAAGACCTGCGGGACTGTGCGGCACGCAAAACAGGAAGGCTCCACTGATTATCAGAGTCTACCGGCACCATCAGAGAGTGACACTGACCGAAATAGTTGCTCGTCAATTGGCATTAATAATTCATCTCTGCATGAACGTCGACCGTGATAAAGGATACAAAGTCTGCGTGGATTAGACGAGCCTTTCCGTCCCTGTCGCCAGGAAACTAC
>UZAM01007192.1:23015-33680 GCA_900618415.1 Soboliphyme baturini
TCGTGAATAAGACAAAGATTGCAGTCGAGCTGAATCGAACCCAACGCCTCCGGATTTTAAAGCACACCTCTTAGACACTGTGACATCAAGCGACACGCCATTTAAAGGAGTATGTCTCGGCTAACTGCTCCAGAAGTACGATCAGATAAACTAGCGGAATAAAGTTAACTCTGTAGTCACTATGTATTACATCGGACGGCATACGAGCGTAGCGGTGCAGAGGAAAGCCTTAAATGCAAAGTCGTTGTTACCATTGTTTAAATGTTCGTTTGAAAATTTTCCACTAAGCCTGTTAATAATCTAAGAGAACTAATGCTTCCTCAGTCAAATAATCGAATTTAGAATCTGGAGTCTTTGCTTGATGCTCTTTGCTTCATTTCACAGACAAACTGTAATTTGCTGGTTTTATTAAATATCGCTTCACACACCTTTGGGAAGTAGCAGAACCACGAATTTCGGAGTTCCATCTGTTGCTGAAAATACGGAGATAGCCGCCGCTGTCTGATCGTTGAGTTGTCGCTGCAAAATAGATCGAAATAATTCAGTGTAAGATGAACATGCACATTAAACAAATGTTTAACCATGACAATCATATAAGCAACGTACTCATCGCCAAACAGCTAAATCAAAGAGAAACATCATTCGATCAAGGATGAGGGTTTAAGACCTTGCTGTACATTTTTAATCGCCCTTTCACCGTTAGTCTGTCGTTGTAGATGTGATTAATTTTTATGTTGGAGAAGGAGAACTAATACAGGGCATAAAAATATTTCCAGTGCTTTTTCTAGAAATCAGAGCACTTTCCGTATTGTCAAAAACGCTCCATCACGTAAACCTACGCTTACATTCCATCGTTTACAGTTCCAATGCAATCAATCAATCTAAACGTAAGCTTCAAGACCTATAGTCGCTTCTGATTCTATGCCAGAGCTGCACAACTGAAGAGTGAATCGAAGGCAATTTCAGACTTTTAGTAATTTCCTTGCAGTGCAGGAAGATTCGCTCCTGTTTTGTAATTTGTTCCTTTTCTGTTGTTCGTTTTAGTCTGCTCCTTGCTGCTAGACAGATGTGCGAAGCAGAAACCTTATGGAACTACAACAAACAAACGCCTTTCCCTAATTAATCCTCTCTTTTTGGTTCCTCTCTGTATCTATACTTCATCATTTTCGTGTATCCTTCTCAAGCTCTTTCGGTAATTACCTAGCCTTTATTGATAAGGTCTTCACACATCTTCTTTTCATCGTACTCTTCTTATCAGTGAATCTTCGTTGTTTGAATTGATTCTCTCCGCATTCTTTGGTCCTCGATCGAATATTTGGCTACTCTTCGAAACCTCACATCGTTTTTTACAAAATTTCGCAGCGTTTACACCGACCTTCCGATTTTTCTCTTCCACCAAAGCATCGATCATTCGATCACATTTACTATGTGTTCCTTTTTTTAAGTTATCAAAACAACTGCCGCCTTTGGTAAGCTTTTCTATAAATTGGGCTAAACCTAATGTGTACCTTATGAAGGCAATCCGGATATGGTCCTTCTTTCCGACAACGCATGTCCATTTGAGAAATTGCATCATTATGGAGCTCAGAACTTGCTCGTGTCTATTCGAAGTGCCCAAGTATTCTGTTTCGTCTAGAACTACCGGCAATTCTGTCTTTTTACAGGTTTTCCAATTTAGTTAAATAACTATATTAATAAACACCACGTCACTCACCCCTCTCTATCTCAGTCGCCTTTTCGATTCAGCTTCATGATTCACTGTTAACTTTGCAGTTATTCTGTATGATGGAACTAAGATAGTTAAATTTAGAAATTTTAAGCAGGAGATTGACTTTCGTACTGACCGACTCGTTGGCGCTGCCTCTGTTCTTTTTGTTCATAGAGTATACCATGTATTATGCCTTGATGTTATTGAGTGGAAACCTTTCTTCTTACAGAACTGTTCTCGATACCTGCCTAGGTAGTGTCTATGCATCTGGAAGCAAAAGGATTGTGTCAAAATGCCACTTAATCCAGTTTATAATATTCTTGGTATTAATAGGACGACGATATACACATACGGTGAAATTATAGCTACTAACAATATTGGGTTATCATTCAGAGGATTACCTTTCAATAATCGTCAGGCATTCTTCGTTCACAGACTTGCCACGGCGAATTTTACCTTTCGCCATTTTTGCAATATTTTTATAAAAGCCAGTCATTAGCGCAGCCTGAAGACACATGAGGCGATAAATGTCACACATAGAAGATGAAGAGTAGAGCAGCCACATACCTTGATCAGCGCCACGTCATTCGAATGCACGTTCGATGCACTCCATAAGTTCAGAGCATTGCTTTCGTTGGCAGACTCGAACTCAGAGGCAAATATTTTACGTAATTCTAAAAATTGCATTAATACTTTAAGCGATTATGGTGCATATTTTTAAATTCAAATTCACTGAGGAAAAAGTTAAACATTCCGGCAAAAATCAAAAAGACATGCTGTAATTCAGACAGTTTCAACTTCAAGACTCCAAAGCAAACTCGAGGTTTATTTGGTCGAGGCTTTTAAACGTTGGCACCGGTTTGTGCCAAGGCTTCGTTCTGTCCCCTCTCCAGTCTGTGTTGTAAATGGATTAGACATTCAGACGCAGGGAGAGTGATGAGTGTATCATCATAGGAAATAAGGAGATTACAAGGTTGCTGCTAGTGCAAACAACGTTGTTTTGTTGTCATCTCCCGAAGTTCGAAGTTTATTTAGTTATGCTACAATGTGGGCTGACTAGAGGCAGAAAACGTTTGCAACGAATATGCTATGCATCCAGAGCACAGCGAATTTAAGCATACGACAAAAATTGATTTGTATAATTGCGATTTAATTCCTACTTGTTAGATAAAAATCAGCCTATCCTACTGTACAGGAAAACGATACCGTCAAATAATTGAAATATCCCAGTCCTGGCTGTGGGCAATTCAAATGACATAAAGTATCAGGGCGTATGAACGTGGTTCTTTAGAGGCATAAAATTCAAAAAGTTATTAACGATTCAATTTTTCGGAATAAACGAGAAACTGACAGCACACCCGATACATGGAAGTTCTCAATCAGAGCAAAGACCTTTATTCATCAAGTTTACCCGATGACTAAGCCAAAAAGAATGTTGGCAAAGCACTTCGTAATCTTTCTTTGATAGCATGTAAGTTTGGTATTGAATCAAGCATCTATAAAGCCCTTCGTGTTATAAACTGGAATCGTTGAAATGAGGGAGAAGACGGAACGAAGAACAGTATGGTATAGGGTACAGTCAGTAAAGACCAGGTTACTCTTGTAATAACCTGTTATCTTGAATGACCTGGTTACATGCGTGTCATGAATGAAGTCGATGCTCTTCCACTCTACTCTATTCCTCGCTTTCTGCCTCCACCAATGATCAAGCAATTTGGCCATCAGATCTTCCCAGCATGTTTTTGGAACTGAATGGACGCTTGTGATTCTACGATACCTAGTTTCTAACCCTGACATCTATCGGTTATCTCTCAGGTGAGCCATATGACCTGCCCATCTTCCTTTCGCGTATATTAGTCCGGTTCATTGTAAAATTCGTGCTCCGGAAATGCAATCCCGGGAAAGACCATACGCATAATTCGCTCCATCGGTTTTTGCATGACTATCAATTTGTTTTCATCGGTCTTTACAGCAGACCAACATTCAGCATTCTGGATCAGTCGCGACAACAGCTGAATCAAATAGTTGCTTCTTTATTCGCATGAGCAGCTCACCGCCGAGTACTGATGTTTTAATATGATTAAAGACGACTCGTGTCACCTTGAATCTTCGGCCGACTTCGCCATCCACGGACTTCATGCGGTTTACCTGACGACCGAGGTATATATAGCTAGTGACTTTCATTGAATTCTTCGCCATTCGCGTAAATATATTCATCGGGGCAATGCTTGTTCTGCATCTAATTTATCATGGAGATGGTTATAACGATAACGCGAGATTCTTCTTGCAACTACTGGATCTTCTGTTAGAGCTCCTTCTAGCCATTGCAACGACGGTAATATTGCCTTATTCGGTGCTTCTTATATATTAGACTAAAAACAATCTTTCGAAATATCACAAACGGGTGAATAGCTCTTAAACGTTTGACTCACATACTCACATGTTACTGCAGGAAACTGACGTTTCGAAAAGAACTAGGCACCTTAAATCACATAAAATTAACTTTGCATAGCTTATTATAACTTTAAAGGCGAGACGAACAGGATCCGAAACGTCAGCAGCTAAAAGTTTGATGATAGAAGTAGAAAGCACAGAACGAAAGAAAAATGGAAGAGAAGTGACTTGAGTCTGTCGCTCACAAAAAAGAAGATAAGTCGGACGACATGTTAAAGAAATACTTGTTCACCTGTTTTTGAAATTCCCAAATACACAATCGTTTTCAAAATAAAGAAAATAGGTACCATATAAAGGGTAATTCATTACATCAAGGCGTATAGACTTCTAGCCTTCTATTCTCAGGTTAGATAATTCATAACCTGCAAAATGCGTAACAGTATTTAAATTTTACCTACGAATTGCCGCATGCCTGCCAGACTGATGGAGTTCGCCTTGCAAAATGGTTCTGATTTGCTCGTCCCTGAATTCGACAGGTCGCTGATAGCGCGACATAAGTTAATCAGAGCGATATGCATGCTACGACTTGGCCCAGACAAATAAGACAAGATCTGCATAGGAATTAAAAATAACATTGCATCACAGAAAACAATATCTATCCCTGCACTTGAAGAAACTATTTTAAAATCTTTGCCTAACGAATAACTGCATCACAGATAGATCTTTCCTAATCCTTGAAACATGCCCATGCCATTTGGCCCATTTAGCCTCCAGAGAGAGAATCTGCTGTAAAACCGAAGCATCTACATGAAAACATCAACACTACAACTCCATCATCCTAGGTCATCATAGCATTGATTTATTTAGTAATATGATGCAGGTGCTAATATAACATGGATATGCTTAAATACCCGCCTTTCACAACGAGGAGTAAGGATCCGTGCAATCCGCGACGAAAGCCGATGCTTGGTGGAGTTAAATGGTCGATTTGTTGGTTTAGCCGTCTTTCAAAAACCTCATATAATTAACTTCAAAAAATCCATTCCTTAACTTTTTTTAGCCAACCACTTGATATCACCCCAGCTAATCCTGTAGGATACAGGAACCTGAAAAACGAAATGAGATTTTCATCAATGAGGCGCATTGAACCTTTTCTAACGGGTAAAAATAGAGTGACCGGTTGAGGCCAAAAGAGTAATCGAATGGAAAACAAAACTAACTCAGAACCTACTGTGACTAGATTACCTTAAGGGTGTACATTTAATAATGGAAACAATCCTAAACATATCCGAAGGTCCATCACACACGATCATCATCTCTGGCAGCACGACGGACCTAACTGTATACCTGTCAACCAAAAAGCTGGCACGTCTATAAAACAACTTACTTCTGTAAGTTTTGCTTCCTGGTGAGGTATTAGTTCAAATATGTCGCTTTTTAACTCCAATACCGCAACCATCGAAATCAATGGTTCCAAGCACCTAAAAAACTCTTCTCTGAATAATTATCATGAAAGCCCATTACTTTTCAGAATACGAGTTATCACTGAAAGCGGAGGTGAATCACTCTATATCCTTTCTGGACGTGCTGATGAGGACCATAGCATGAAGTTTCCCTCTATCAGAAATCAACTCACTACAGTCGATCCCATGGCGTCATGTGTGTCTCCCAGTTTACTTAAGAACGTTGTGAAAAACGCATTTAAGAGCCCAAGAAACCTGCACTAGCACTTCTGGCCTAGACGTCGAGATTCAACAAAGACTTCTAAAGAACTGTTGCCGAAGAAGGATTCTTGATGAAGAACTTCTGCACCCCAGCTCGAACTTAACGATGCTCCATTCATGTGAACCAATGGCAATTTCACCGTTCATACCACAAGTATCTCAGTAAATTAGGAGGTACCTTAAAGACACGGAGTTTCATGTTTGCTACAAGACATTGGACAATAATTTATTCAAGAAGTAAATGCCCAATAACCTGGAAAAGGTATTAAATGTTGTATATAACGTCGTGACGCAGACTAGGATAAGGTGTCACCGGAATTTGAACATCCGGAACAAAGAGCACCTTTCTGCGGTCCGCCTCGGACAAACCAATTCCGGTATTGCCCAATATGCGATCACCGAAGGGCACTCTTCACTCAGACCAATGTATCTGTCATAGACAAAGACACTGTAAATTAGGTCTGCTGATAAGGAGGTCCCTGCATATTCTGGCAATGAAATACCCCATGTGCAATGAAAACACTTTCATGCTTGTTCGTCACAGCTGAGACACAATCAGAAATTTAACATGCAAATCAGATCAACATAACAAAGATCCTATTTCATTTTTAATGTGACCTTTGCTATGTGTCTGCTGGTTAAAATTCTAGTGAAGTGTTTAAGAGCCTTTTGTATGTAAGATGTGCCAGCTGAAAAAATTTTAACACTGTTCGCTTGCTGGACAAGAGTGCCTTCAAACAGGCATTTGTGCTTAGCTCAGAATGATTATGTTACGGTCTATGTAATGAAACGCATTGGCAATAAAGGTTTTACCATGCGTTGCATTTGGTGCTCTGAACCATAAATCATTCAACCACTTACCTAATACTTTTC
Organism: Soboliphyme baturini; assembly: GCA_900618415.1. Taxonomy (NCBI): domain Eukaryota; kingdom Metazoa; phylum Nematoda; class Enoplea; order Dioctophymatida; family Soboliphymatidae; genus Soboliphyme; species Soboliphyme baturini. Next base: position 29,715 of record UZAM01007192.1, read on the forward strand.
ATTACTTCTTTTCTACATCAGTTATGAATCAGAAGAACCCAAGAAATGAACCACGTGGTTTCCATATTGCTGCCAGACGAAATAACGCAGAAAATCCAGTTAAATCTTTTCTGTGATAAACTTTTACAACGCCGTGGGAAAATGAAAAAAAGACACCTATTACACCCATGAAAAAGATCAAGGAACCAAACCGAGTTTTAAGGCAACGCCCGCTGCTCATCGTATTTACGCACTGAAGATGCAAAAATACTACGTTCTGGCCCATTTAACTTTGTTCTAAACCCGTAGATCAAATGGACGTTGCCATAACATGGTTAGTCCAATATGATATAGATGTGTCCCTATTTATATGCCGGAAAATGAGCAACTGTTCTCACCTCTTATCTGTGGTGATAAACCAGTTTGATTGCACTGTGCAATCTGCTCAGGATCCACATATCTTAATTATTATTACAGATATGGTCAAATTTAAAACAACTTGAATATATATGCAACAGAGGTAAAATCTTTATTGCCAACGCGTTTCGGACCGTAGGCATCATTAGGGCTGAGTACAAATACCCGTTTGAGGCAATTATATCCAACAAGCGACATGTTGAACGATGAATCGTCTATCTGTGGAACAGTTTGATTAAAATGATTTTCGTACCTCATATGCGAGGCTACCGCTCATAGGTCTATTACTACTATTATTATTAACTGTTAAATTTCCTTGAAATGAATTCATCGAACGCAATGAAATGACAAATATGCATCACATGATCAGATATCGATTTTCTGCAAATCATTTGGACCGTAGGGGCAATGATTACGATCGTGCCAAAGTAAATTGTCAAATGCCGTCATTTCTGGTTCTGAAATTCGATGGTGTGATTAAAAGATCCCAACACACTTTCTTTCTAGGTGAAACGGATAAATGCCAGAGCTTCAATCTTTTCACTCAAAATATTGTTCTGCTGGCTAGATCTGCCTCAAAGGCACGAATATCATGACAAGTGATCCTCACGTTGCTGTTGTCTATTTTCTAAGACGCGAACTTAGATACGGGTATTCTTGAAATCAACTTACTGTCTTTCTTACAACTTCCTATTGTATTCCACTTAACATAATCTGCACCCCCGCCACTAACATGTGTCAGCCCGTCGACTTTTCTTCAGCGTTTTCTGGCTAGTGGTCATTCGTTGCTCTATTCGAAGTGTCACACTTAACGTTGATCCCAACTTGCATCTAACCTCCATCATTGCACCAGGGTTGTTCCGTCGATAGAGCGTCAGACCCAAAACCGAATGGTCCCGGGATTGAGTCCCAGTGAGAAACATGTCTTGCTTTTTCCAAGGTTGATAAATGAACAGCACTCTACTGGAATAAACAGACACCTTCTGCACTATCCCTGCCTCGGAGTTGCTGTCGACTTTGTTTTTAAAATCTGGCTTGTGGAATCGAAATGGAAATCATTGTTCCTTCTTAGTCAAAAAAGAAAGCCAGAAATGGCTCCATCGTGAAAATGTTCGGAAGAACGACATTTGAATCGCTACATTGTGTTTCTTTCCTTTCTTTAACCCAGTCCAATTGATTCAGAGAAGTGAAGCACTAGAGGAGATTCTGGCCATGGACAAAAACCACTGCTGAGTGCCGGGAAAAGCTTGATAAACCTGCTGAAGAGGATTTCTGTACCATTACTGTCTCTTACGAGAAGGCGACTTGCAAGTAAGCCGAACTGCACGTTCGTCCGTCTAAAGTTAACATCACAAAAACAAAACTAATGAACGCTGCTAATACATAAAATAACCAAAATAATATTAAACATTTTTGCCTGAATTATCTGCATGTATACTTATTTTATTTCAGCCAAAGAAACGTTCGACGAATTCATTATAAATCAACAGTTATCAAGTCGTACTGCCAGACCCTTTGACACGCACACATCAATCTAAACCGTTAGAAACAGGAGATCACCTTGGCATCTCAAAAGATCCCATACATGGTAGATTTCCATCTGCTGGGCTCAAATCACAAATCGTTACATCCCTTTCCACCATCAGCCATCACAGAAAAACTGCAGAGTTCAGTGAATAACCGAACTAAAAAATATAAAATATTTACCCGAATGCATTGGCGTAAACGAGTGCTCGCGAAAGTTGTGGATCACAGCTAAGCAACGCCATTCTTCGGCCAAGGGGAGTCAGTTGGTTTCCAGCGTGAAAAGCGCCGAGTTCAACAAGCAAATGCTCTGCAGCTAACACTGCAAGTGTAAACATGATCTCGCGAAATGCGGCCGTAAGATAAAATGCCTACGATGTTTGTCATCTGGAGGATCCATCGAAGTTTTCAACAGTTCAACGGGGTCGCAAGATTCGAAAAACAACTAAAGCATCAAATAATGTGCACAAAGGGTGAAAGGGTGATGTAACCATCGCACTTAACATGGGCAGACAAAAATGCGCAAGTCTATATATTTATAATATATATGCGCATATGTGCACGTGATCGCAATCTCGCCAAAGCCTGTTTCAGCTAAGGTATGATCAGTTAGTGACATTGTCATTTCTTAGGCTTTTGGTCAAGATACGTGGGACAAAAATTATTATACTAACGGATGTTGCACTTGGCAATAACTAACTATTGTTAATGTCTACCAAATCTCTGATGAAGTCCCTTCATCTGTGCTGCCAACTACGCCATCAGAAGGCGTATCCGTTTCTGGTCATCAGGCCAAGATATCGGCATGAGTTTAAGAAGTTATGCATCAAATCTGACTTATTAAGAATCTGTGGTAAATCGTATAAGTAACTTGATGTTCATGCACAGACAAAGAGCCGGACAGGTAAAGGATCTGATCTAGCCTCTTCCAAATCAGAATCTACAAAAACAGTGACCTTACAATGCATTGTCGCTGGTTTATAACTGAGGCAACATGATGCAAGTCGTTGAATCCTCACTTCACCTCACCAGAAAATTCAAATGATCCCTGCTATGAATCTCCCACAAGGACCTCATAATTAACGGAGAAACATTCAAACAATATGACCTCCAACGCCCACTCTTTAAAAACATACAAAAACGAAACCTGTGATGTTCTGGCCATGCTGTTAGGAGTAATGGCGACCATCAACTGAATTACAGCACAACATAAGATTGTAATTCCGTGAGAAACAAAAGACAAGGCCAAGATAAAGCTTGATGATATCTAGAAATGGACAAAACGACCACTGTTCATGTCAAGAGGATACGGGGATAAGGGGTTATAAATTGTACAACCATATAGTCTACTCTATGGCTTAAAAAGAATCACCATTTTAAAGGACTCTAGCTTTCACAACGGGCAGGAACCATCAATCATTAATGAATTCACAAACGTAATTGAAGAGAAAAATATGGCTTAGACATTTTCGACGCAAACTGCATAAGATATCCTCTATATTTACGAGGAACGATTGCTTACTTTGGTTAAAAGCAGAATGTACTCCAGTGAACACAGCTGCAATTGGGGCACATCGCGATCAGCTAAACACAGAGATGCAAAAGTTATCACTGGCATTGACGTATGCATATCTGTATGCATATCTAGCTACCGAATTGTTCATACATGGCACGGGTAAACAAGTGGAAGCATTCACCGTCCATTACCCTGCCGGCTCGGCCCTTTCTCCGGATTTGGGAAGCTCGGCTCGCCCATTCAAATTCGTAGTTAATTCCCTATACAAAAAACAACATATATGACGATGTAAGCAGAAGATCAAGGCCAAAACGTACGTGCTGCGGTGAAGAATCGCTTGCAATGCGTCTCAGTCCGGCGTTGACAACGAACCGGACGTTTTCGATGGACAATGACGTCTCAGCAACGTCTGTAGCCAGCACGATTTTCCTGACGTCTTTCGGTGCCCTTCAATTTTAGCACACCGTTTCCTCACTCACAAAACATTATTAAGATTATACACACGGTTTGAAAATCTTTTCCTGCTCACT
>UZAM01007194.1:4211-15595 GCA_900618415.1 Soboliphyme baturini
AATTGAGAATATTGCATATTTGCTTATTCTTGTACTTATATTTATATAATGACACGAGCATTCATCTTTTGCAGAAGTCATCTTTACGGCATCCTTACCAACAGATCAAAGTTTTACGGAAAATTCTGATGTCGTCTGTCTAATCAAATAGAACTATTGAACTACTTTTAAATTAACCAGACTTTCACATTATTAAAACTTAAGTCTTATAAACGCTGAATAGCCGTTCGAAACGACCATGTTGAACATTCTGATAGTCTCTCTGACTTTAAGAAATATCATGTCTAAAATATCACACCGTCGGAGCCTCAAATGCAAAATGCACGACGTAAACATTAATAGTTGAAAATGCATAATTGTACATAAGTCACAAAAATTTGTCCCATTTCATAACTCATTTTCTGTTGGCTATGACTTCAATAAACACCCCATGTTCTAGCATTTCACGTAGTTTTTCATGCATGTTTTTACTTGTCCCAACTCCCATCGGATATCCGTCGGCCGAATTCTAGAACCGGACGCAAAAGAAGATCAGCATACCTGAAAATTCTTTTCAAATGATAAAGGATGTCAACTCTACCGAAAGGTTCCAGAAAGGAGATTCCGCGAAGAGACTGACCTCAAGATCCAAGAAGAGCAGTGTGGCTTCCGGCCCGGTCGAAACAGCTCTGACCATATATTTGCCCTGCGCCAGATTGTTGAGAAATCGTGGGAGTACGCCCAGCCGGAGTACATGTGTTTTGTGGACGTAGAGAAAGCGTATGACCGGATCCGACGCAAGAGTCTCTGGACAAGCGTTCGTGCATACGGGATGGATGGCGAGTTGCTAAGGGTCATCCAATCACCGTATTCTGATAGCAGGTGCTGTATCAGAGTTATTGGCGTTAAGTCGAAACCATTCAACGTTCGCACTGGTCTCCGCCAAGGCTGCGACCTGTCCCCTATCCTGTTTGTGTTTTTCATGGATAGAATGGTCAGGAGCTGCCGAGGCGATGAGGATATCGGTGTAGGAGATGTGATGTTAAGAAAGTTGCTGCTTGCAGACGACCTTGTTTTATTTGCATCTTCTGAAACTGATCTTCAGTGCTCTCTAGCAAGGTTTGCAGCCGTATGCGACGTGACCGGCAGGCGTGCGAAGGCATCTAAAACCAAAAGCCTAGTGTTTTTTCATTCTCCTGCCCGTTGCTGTCTTCAGATGAATGGAGAGGGAGTAGAGCAGGTGGAGAAGTTCAGGTACCTCGCAACTGTATTTACTAGTGATGGAAAATTGGAGGAAGAGATCGACCGGCGAATTGGTGTAGCCACTGGCGTTCCTCGTGAACCAGCCCGACCCATTGTGACTAAAGCAGAGCTCAGTCTGAAAACTAAGCCCTTGATATTCAAGTCGATCTTCATCCCCATACTTACCTACGGTCATGAATCGTAGACCATCACTGAAAAACTTCTAACCCAGGTTCAAGCTGCTGAAATGGGCTTTCTCAGACGAGTCGCTGGTCTTACGCGTCTCGACAGGTCCGGAATAGTGACATCCGGAAGAACCTTGATATTCAGCCTTTGCTTCTCTAGATTGAGAATTCACAGCTGCGATGGCTTGGGAAATGCCTCCAGAAATGTAGGCTAAGCAACTTTTCTTTTTGCCAAATCGACCTTCAGAATGCTCAGGGGATGGCCAAGATTAACCTTGTGCAAACATATGGAAGGAGTCTGTTCCAGACTCCAGTTGTCTTCTGCCGAAGCTCAGACTCTGGCTCAGGATCGGGAACGTTCGAAGCTATGTCTGACGCGTCTGCCTCCGGGACCCGAAAGGAGAAGCGGCGATGGGCGATGATGATGATGATGATAATGAAAAAACTAACATTATGTGAATATATGTGCACTCTTAGTCAATTCAGCGGATTTAAACGAACGTATGGATACATGAGACATTGGCAATGACTGAAAAGCTTCGATTGCTGGCACAAGCTGATTGAAGTGAGCTCTGTAGACGAATCGCTGAATTCAAGTGTCATCATAGAATTTGGAATTCAAATGCCCAAGAGAGCATTTGGGTGTACAGCAGCTGTTTCTTCCCTTTGAGTTGTCATATAGTGTTGCCACTTTTTTATGAATACTTTCAAAACAAATGCAAAATATCTACTGTTTGATTAATCGACTGGTCAGAGACCCGAGGAACGGCCAAGAATGGCATGGAGCAGTTGCCTCGATGGAATCTGCTCCAAACTCAGATTATCTTTTACCGATGCTCAAACTTTGCCTCAGGATCTGGGGCTTTGGAGACACTGTCTGACGCTGCTACTTCCAGATAAACGGAGGATAAGGAATTTCGAACAGATCAGTGGTCATCGAGACTAAACTGATTAGACTGAAACATTTACATCCTGAGAGCGCTGTTCATATACTAAGCCTGAGTTGTAACATGGCTCAGTATTAGAGGCTCGATCTTACTGGACTAGACTCTAGACACGGCTGCTCAGGTGTTACTTCTATGAATTTGGTAGAGGTCAGATAGCCAAATTTGTTTAAGATGAATAGTTGCTATTTGGCACGTTTCCAATAGTTATTGTGTCGTGGAAATTCGTTACTGTGCTTTTTCAGAGCTCCCGAGGTGATTACAGTGTAACAGATATTTCGATGTTCTTTATGGAGAAAATATAATCGACGTATAACATCTCCGTATTTACCTGACGTTGTCCACCATCTCCTTGTTTCTAGCGGCAAGTGATTATGTATTCGACTAGGCTGTTGCTTAGCGCAACAGTGACGCGGTTTTGCATCCGTATTCTGCATGTGCTATAATAAAACGGACCTGTAGCAGGTTACAACGTGCTCGAGACCGCGAGATATAAGGGGACAGTACAATTAGCAGACAAAGCCGAAAAAGTGATTGCGACGTATATATGTTATTCTGACAGATAACATGAGAAACTAGTATTTTGTTTAGGAAACCCAGAATTCTCGGCTTATTTATAGTATATCGAGAAGATTTGAAACTTGACATTGATTTCAGATCAGAAGCTTACGGTACCTGTTTAATAAGTTTGCTGATCCTTAGCACTGTACATTAGGATACACTGATCCAGTGTCAGAAATCGTACCTGGTTATCAGTTGAACGTTTTATCAGAACGTCAGGTTTTTTGCGTTAAAATGTGATCAAAGTTTGATATGAACCAACATCGTGATTCATTTTTGTTAAACTATTGCAATGCTTAGACGAGATTGACAGATTTAGTTTTCACTGTTAGCATGGTGTGAGATACAATCTGCGACGGTTAAGCGGTAACAAATGAAGTAACCTTTCTGAATCCAGTTGTCCTCTATGATTTGATTCGTTCCAGTGAATACCATTTTCTGGTCTTGCCCCACCTTCTTAACTTGGTTAGTCCAAATGAGCCGTAATAGCCTTCATCGATAGCCAGATGCAGCTAGTAATTGCGATGAAGTATTGAAACAAAGAAAGTCTTCCAATGATTCCTAGGAAAAAGATATTTTATTAAGCCGGCTGTTCAGATAAAATTCACACTGTCCATCCTCATGCATACATGGATTTTTGATGATTGTGAAACAACCCAAATGATAGTCACCGTATTGTAGCTATGGCAGTTTTGATGTTCATGGTGGTTAGCGTTGAAAGGTCATAAGTCACATGTTTGGCACATCGTCATATCTTTATGAAACATTGCGATGCTTATGAGACTGTAGTTTATCAACGTTTATAATCTCGGTAACCTTGCATAGCAGTATTAACCGGAATTTGGCATCACTGCTGTCAATTAACTTCGCCAGGATGAGACTGGTAAAATTTATGATTTGGTCTGTCGCAGGTTAAGGCGTTGGATCTCCAGTGGGGCACGCGAAACGTCACTTCGCACAGCCACCTTTGTCCCGCAAGAATTTAGCTTACAGCGATGACTTATCAAAATCGTCCAAGAGCGGAAGCTACCGTTATTATTAATAGGACCATGTATATTAACGTAATATAAATTTTTAGGACTTTTCTTTTCATATTTATCATCGCAAAACTTATACTCAGTGCCCTTTTATTATCAACCTCAGTCATGTATAAACGTTTAACAGCGCAGTCATTCATGATTCGTTGGTCCTCAGCCATACTGTTCCCTGTTCTCAAGCGTAATGTGCTATCTCTGGATGTTCTGTTCAGTTCTGCGTCCCTTCCGTGGCCACCGAGTATATGTTAACAGACAGTCATGATTTTTTTTAGTGTGTGACATTTCCTTGCTATGAGTAAATTTTTCATTTTGTTTCTGCTGATGTCGTGTCATGACTGCGACCTCATCCTGCAACAGATTCAAACTTTCATTAATGCTTTCTTGTAACCAGCGTTTCACAAGCTGTAGTAATCATTTTATTTTCTTTTGTGCTTGCGTTTAGCAACTCTGACACTTGCTATCTTTCTACAACCTAAACATAAAATTTAGGCAAATTCATAATGACATGGAAAGCATGATGATTCAGTGGTTGTCTAGTCTTCTGTTGCTTTGGTTACCTCTGAATGTTCCTCGAGCGATTATTTCGTCGTTCATTACGACGAGTGAGAAGAACAAGCTTAATCGTATATTCGTCTCGATAGCATAGATTTACTTTGAAAACTGCTTGCCTTTTACGTACGCAATATCACAAGCTGAGTTTATTTGAAAATTTGATTCATAAAGTCATAAAAATATTTAGATGATCATTATTTAATTCTGACTCTTCCAAATACATACTTGGAACGAAGAGGTGTGCTTTTGGTCCATGCAGCTGGTTAAACAAACTGTTATACATTTTCCCGGTTGACCTTTACACAGGATTTGATATTCAATGAGTCTTTGATGCGTCTGTTCAGACACTTTCTTTCTTTAATGAAACTAAGATGATTACGGGATGCCAAAGAAGAAGCTCACAAGACAGGTGCTTCTGAAAAGCCAAATGGAAATAGACCAAGAGCAGGCCAAGGGACAGATGACTCGATTGAGTTAAGCACATGATGCAAGAATGATTGAACTCACGACGCTATTCTGAATTCGATCCAAATTCTTCTCTGTCAGTTGTTAACTCCTGCTGAAGAAAGGACGTAAAGTGCCACGGGGGGGGGCGCTTTGACAGGTTGAGACCGCGGTTGCTCACCACTGGTCAGCGACATGCGCACAAACAAACCATTTTATAGTGTTCCAATTAGTTTCTGAATCGCCTAAAACATTCTGAGAGGCCAAAGCAATGGACGTCATCAATCTTGATATTTTGTTCTTGACTCTGATACCTTGACCCTGAGATGACAATGATAACAACAGCAAATTTCTGAATCAGTTTTACCGAACGAAGGTTGGAAAGCCATGGGCAAAAATTCACGAACGTTCGTGACACTGCTGAACAAGCAGTCGTCAAGAAGTGCTTAAAGAAGGAAGAATGACAAACAGATTTGTACCGACTACGATGTTTGCCAGATCAGCGTCTACAACTTGATGAACCATGCGACGTGATTGGCTCCGATGGTCAAATTACCTGGTCAGTGGTTGAGGTGGAAGACAGAACAAAAGAAATTAGAGGATTGCCTGACTGTGTTCTTGGCACACCCGCAAGGAGGACGTGTCGGATAAAAAATGATATAATTTTATCATTTTGTCATTACTCACTGCCGTACATATGATACATATGATCATTTCTGCATTCATATATGTTCATAATGCGCCATTCCTTTCAGATTGTGGTAGTACAGTTTGTTGAGGTATCTACAGTGGATTCGGCCCTCCAACAACGAGGTAAGCTTCATGGAATAAATTACGAAGTTCAACAGTTCCGCCCAGTCTCATTCGTCACCTCTGGCTCTACGAAGGGAATCCTCAAAGTCACTTCTTTGACATCCTAACCAACTGCTCAAGCACTAATGATGAGTATGATAACAATGTATTGTTTAGGAGATCGTAATTCATTACATTGATATAAAATTTGCGCGAATACCTCATTGAATTAGCATTATTATCTATATCTGTTAAATGTATTGTGCTATTTTCTGGACATCGATTTGGTACGAACTCATAAATCACTGCCTCTTCTGTTTGTTAGAGAGATAACAAACATGCCAGCATTCAACAGCATGAACAACATAGGGTATGTAAGGTCAACTATGTTTTCGGCAGAAACTGCTGTTCTTTAGTCATTGCTACGAGGGGTCGCTTGCAGCAGATATGAAAACCTAAAAATGTTTCGCCCAACGCTACCGTTGATTACAACAGACAACATCATGATTCCAGCCTAGCCACAAATCATAAGCAACTTCCTGTTTTGCAAAGTGGAAAAAAACGATGATGGAAAGACAAGTGCATCCACGCTAAGTAGATTAAGCATGCGCTGTTACCTGACTATAATAATGGTAAATGTGTTCGTTCAGTGAAAAATTCAGTGGCACAATTTTCATCCACATATTGGTGATTCGTTTCTGAAACTCCATGAGTAAAATCCTTCACAAATCCACTTCATTCGCTCCGTTCGGCTAGACTACACGCTCCGAAAATCGGTGCCACCAACTGGTGATATGGTTGTGTGAGTAATAAAACGAAATTGCCAAGAGCCTGGCTGTCATGAGTTATTCAGGCATGAGTAAAAATTTGCATAATTCATATCTGCGTTGGTTGAGTTGTCTAGAATCGAACTGTGTTGGTTGGAGGTTTGCCGGTTTGTGGCCGGCCAGTTGGAATCTTTTTTAACTTACTTTTAGGAAATGGATCTTATTCGTCCAGCTGGGTCTATGCTTATGAATGGCCATGAATTGCTGCCTTATTATGCTTAGCATTATGCTTGTTGATGCAGTCAATGGTATGTCGATATGGAAGTAGTTTTTTTCAAAGTTGTATAGGAAAAAATTAGCATATTTTGCTTTTATCCTCTGCCCTGCAAATACTCATATTCATTTCAGAGGCTTAACTGCTAATTTTGTAACAAGTATAACTTGTGCAAACGTTTGTTATTGTTTGCAAACTAATGAATTAGTGAATTGCGTCATCCCTACTCTGAAATTAGACAGCTTGATGCATCCTTACTATCTTAAACCTGCAATCAGACAGTCTAACAGTTGCCTCCGTTCCATAAAACAGTTCTGTGAATTGCAGTGAATTGACCCGTTGTATGGTAACCCGTGTATAGTTTACTATTCATGTTTTTCGTTAATCTGCTATCGCATCGAGCAACGGTCTTACTCCAGTACGGAAACAAACATGGTACCTTCTTCAAATGAGGCACTATTTGATGTCATTCTGTCAGTTCATGTCGCATGACATTGTGCCATTATATTAGCCTTCGCTATTTCATGACGTTGCAAGTTTAGAAGTGTCAGCGTCCTATCTTTGAACTCGGGTCAGACGTGTTGCCTTAACGTACCTCTAACCAGTCGCTTTTCTCATGAAGTAAGCGAAGTAGTAGTACCTGTTTTATGAATGCTGTTCGAGGGAAGTGTTGGGTGCCAGAGCTTTGTACATTTGTGCTGAATGACACGGATAATCATCAACAGTAGCTTTTTTCCAACCATTGCAGGTTAAAGGTCTCTCTTAGACTTCGCCATAAACTTTTGATTTCTGCTTTTTTATGGTGATCCAGTGAACTTCTACAGCTACTCCTGCTATCGATCTGGAGGTATTCCTGCTGATCGTTTACTCAGTCAGTCTACTATTCAGCTTAGCTTCCCCCTGGTCCAACGATGGTCGGTTCTTGCTGCAAGTAGTCTGCCCATAGCCACTTAAACTTCTTCACTCAGGCAGTGTCATGGCAGACTATTGCTTGTGGTCTTATTTGTTTATTCATCTTCGTATCATTTCTTTTTATTCCCAACACACATCTTTCCATGCTGCGTTGTGCAGTCTGCAGGTTAACACTGGGAGCACACATTGTTCGAATACCTTCCGTTTCAAGCATGCGGAAGTTTCCTGTATAAGAATATCTTTAGTCTTCCAAAAGTATTCCATGCCGTTTTTATTCTGTACTTGATTTCCCATAGTCGGTTTCTAGTTGCAGAGATGAGAGATCTCAGATGGACATAGTTCTGCACCTCTGCAGGTGGAAATACTTTGACTTCAACAGATTGCGGGGTGGCGTATTTGTTAAATATGATGTGAGTTTTTCCGTCCCGCTTTCACGCCGGCGTCGTTTAGCCTTTGAATTCTTCTTTGAGTAAGTCTTGAGAGGATTCGAATGTGGCTTGTTGCCCATTCATGTTCAACCTGATTTTTGTAACGGATTGTCGCGAAGAAGTTTCCTATGTCTACTATTAATAACTTCGATGATTTTGTGTCTTCCTGTCGGCCATCCTCTTCAGTTTTGAACTTGCTTCTGCTTTAGTAAAGCTTCACACTAGCAGTTGCATTTTGTAAATCATCCCAATGAGATCGCTGTATGTTTTCTCCATTACTTAGCTCCTTAAGGAATTTAATACGCTACGAACGTACAATGAGTCGAAATCCATTTTTGACTCAACGAACCTCAGGCAAAGAGCAGGCTGATATTCGTACCTGTCTGAATTGCTTGCTGTGCCTTGTGGTGATGATCCATCGTACTGAATTCACTTCCTAAATCCTTCATGCTTCTATCGCTGTGCAGCGTTCAAGTAAAGATTTTGTAAATGATTGGCAACAAACTAATTGTCCTGTAGTTCTTCAGTTCCTCTGTAGATGTATCCCTTTTTATAGAATAGAATCACCGATGCTGTAGTTCAATCGTTTGGAATTTTCGGTTCCTTGAGGCAGCATGAAAAGAAACACGTAAATATCTTGATTAGTGCTTCACTTTCTGAATCCACGAGTTCCACTCTAATGTTATCACTGTCAGGAATAATTTCTGGCTTTAACTGTTTTTCCGCACGTCGTACTTCTGACAAATATTCGGAGTTTCGTCGTTAGCCTCATTTATATTTTTAGGTTCGTTTTAATCACCTAGCGCTCGATTTATAATTTCCCGTCTGTCTCTGATGATAGTTCTCTCTTTTGCTTTGAGAGCTAAAATGACATTGATGCCAGATGGTATTTACGAAATGATTTCATTGTCGTTTGTATATGTTAACCATTCAGTTTGAGCGGTTTGCTCTGAATGCATAATCGTAAAATTCTAATGATCCTCATTTCAGGAATGGAAACGATTACCATAAACGGAAGGCGAATTCTTTGCATGACAATCAATGACAGCACAATACATGTCTTAAGAGATCAACTATATAACAATACCATTGGTCTACTCATAACTGTTGTCGGAACGAGAACTGAGCAAAAGTTGGAAGATTCGGAAAAGATGAAATTGCGAAACTGTGCCCAAAATTCTACTTCAGTTGAGGAACATGCCCGTTGTTTTGCTCCTTATTTCCAAATGGAGCTGGAAGAGGAAGAACGAAAAAGTGGTTCGTCGGCTGCGTTGAGATCAAATCGTTTTCACTACCGGTTCAGGCGTGACATTTACCGTGACAGCCACACTCTGGTTGGTCAGTTTCTTCACTGGGCAAAGAAGTTACTAGTTAAGATTAAAAGCAGGGGTAAAAAACTCAAAATTTACGCCAATCTTCCATCCCCCTTTCAGCACAGTCGATCCGACAATGAATTTGAAACGGATTCGACTATCCAAAAGCCAACTGCGAAAATTCAAAAAATGATTGACACTTATCGCAACTGTTCTCTTCAAGCCATGACCAATTACAGCTCGAACGTTGACTTAAGGCAATTTGCGGCACCTGATTGGATGAAGAACATGATGATCGATATCAGAGTACTGATGGAACACATTGACAGTGTTGGTGATTTGGCAGACATGTTTAGGGTGCTGTCGCCAAGACTTTTTCCTGTGGAACCGGAGAAGAACGCGGAGCGTATCCTTTCTCCAAATATTTTGAGCTTGTACGATGACAATGACGAATTTTTGTCTTTCACAAACTTACTGTCGCCGATGACCGAATTGGATAGGGTAGCGATGATCGAGCTAGTCAAAGAATTGCTCGACGTTAACGATCTTGTGAATGACACGCTGCATCTCACGCGGGGTGAAACCACGATGAGTATCGAGGAAAAACTGCTGGTAGAGAACGTTGAGAGGTTAGGCCGACTGACGTGGCAGCAACTGCAGGACACTGAGCATCTGAGACTGGCATTTGAACGTCTGACTGCTTCGTATTCCGAGGAGCAAGCCGATGCGCTGTGGAACAACGGTTATACGTTCTTAACGGCTGATCAGCTGCACATCATATACTCAGGGAACGAAACCAAGTTGGGGCTGGATTTGCAAAACTACAATCACACAACCGATCATCAGCGAGAAATTGCCCTGAAAAAGTATTTCATTGCGATTGCAGACGGGAAGGTCAGATTGAATGGTGATAACAGCGAAAACGTCGACGAATTCAGGCAAGAGGAGGAAGTCGTCGAAGGCACGGTATCCATACACCCAAATATTTTATCTCCGCTCATTGGATCACCGACTGTTCTTGGTAACGTCGCCCTTTCGCCATTCATTTTCAGCCCTGTTATTTTTTCACCAAGCACCACAACTATTTTTACTACGAGTCCGATGATCGGTGCCCCGGTTCTTATGTCGCCAGTGCTGGTGCATCCGGACTTTTTGTCTCCAAAGGTCATGAGTCCGTTTATTCTTACACCAGTCGTCGTGACGCCAATTATTTTCGGACCTCTTGTCATTAATCCGTCTGTCATGGTTCCCTTCGCTGTGGCTGCTCTAATTTTCAACGCTGGTTTTCTTAGTCCTTTTGTTCTCAATCCCAATGTCCTCACACCTTCTATCTTGTCACCACAGGCGTATTGGGCCAGCGTTTTGTCACCTGGAGTATTATCGCCGGTCATCGATTCTCCGTGCAAGGTATGCACCGTTATTGGTTCTCCTTGCATTCTCTGTTAGTCAGTTGCTCGTATACCGTTTTCATTACTTTGTTATGCTTCTGCGCATTTATGTTCATTTGAAAGAAAATAAGTATTTCAATTATTGTGTATTTTTAATATTTTTAATGTGCAAATTGTAAAAAGTAAAGTTTTACTCGTGTTAGCATCTCAGTAAAATAATGGTCCAAGGCTGCTTCGAGCTGTGCAAAAGAGTTTTTCAGATTTTCTAAGTTTCGATCTGATTTGTACTTTTCATTTTTTTGAAATAGTCTCGAAAAACACTAATTTTCTCTCAGCCATAATGTTAGTGCCGTGGCGAATATGGATGAAGTTTCGATATTGAAGCCAGAGAAACGAACGGTTCTGTGGCAGGTGATGTAAGTAGTATCCTTTGTTGTACTATATTGGTTGAACACGCTATAGGTACAGAGAAGTAAACGTTTAAAGTTGTTTTTTAACTATGAAAATGCGCCTGATTATCTGGAACGGTTGCAGTTAAAATTTAGGCAATGATTCTCTCGAAGCTA
>UZAM01007197.1:7767-19323 GCA_900618415.1 Soboliphyme baturini
AAATTAATGTTTATTGAACTGAAATATAATACTGCTTAATGATCGCACGATATTGTTTAAACGATTTTCTACGATATCCAAGTGCCGTTACACCGGTGTTGCTCTGTCGGTAAAGCCTTCGTAATCGAGGGCTCCCGGTTTCTAGTCCCGGCTGGGTCACTCGCTTTTCTTCAGAGGTTCATAAATGAGTACCATTCGGTTAGAAGGAAGCATGAAACTACACGCTGCACAGTGTGCTTCCACGTAGCTGTCGCCCGACAGCCTTTAAAATAAAACATGCCTGGCTGCTGGCGTAGAAATGGAGATCAGCGCCCCATCATTAACTTCATAAAATGGAATGTACCCTAAATGGCGTAATCGTGAAGTCGTTAATCGCAAAGTGTAGGCAAGAGAGAATTCTTTTTCCTTTTGTTTTGCGAGGAAGTGTCTGTGGCGTATGTCTTAAATTAACAGTTTAACTTTTGATTTCAGAAAGTAACGATATTACCTACCAAATTAACTGTACTCAAAATACCCGGAAAATTCTGGATCTGTTGAGAAAGGTTGATTTTTGATACAGCCGACTAGAACAACTTCTCCATGTTTACACGATGCAGTCTCACCGCCCCTTCATCCTAGAGACCTACGAGACGTTTTACTCAGGTTACTGCGACTCCATAGTATTGCAGCATGGGTACCGCATTATGCGAAACCATGTTACGACTTGTCAGAACATATGTATATTTCTCGGAAAGGTATGCGTACAAGAGGAATACTGATCATTGCATAACTTCTGTGCCGGATTTCACGACATGTTACACCACGCCCTTGCTCCCGCTGCACCTTCTACTTAGACAAATGGGTTTCTACGCCGGCTTATGTTAACTGGCCATAACTCATCGAAGTCTAGGTTAGAAAAAACCAAGAAGGCGGTGCGAGTACGCCATTTTAATCCGGTGAAGGATGATCATTATATTATTCTTAGCCTGTAGTATGGCAAACTAATTTTTGTTTGTAAGGCCGGAATATCATGGATATTTTTAGTTATGCTGTTACCATTAATTTATTATTATCTCCTGCTCTCCATTGTCATAGCCTCAGACGACAATTGATTTTATTTTTCTTGAGTGGTTTTGATGTTTTACTTCCTGTCTGTCTTTTGACATTAACTGTCATCCATCCGTGCATCTCTATTAACTACATAACGTTTATAGTGTCATATCGGCTGTTTATTCTCTTTCCTCGCTGTTTTTTTTCTACCATGGTTGGTTACTCAAGTTTGATGAACACAAAAGCATTTCCACTGCTTGTACGAAGGGAAAATGTTTTATCGACATTTCTACCGTGTGCAATCGTAGTATTCAAGGAGTGAAATTTTTTCTACTAACGTGGAATTTTGTCAAATGTTACATTTACAGTTGTTTTTATGTCATTGGCAGAGTATTGTCGTAGCAAGAGAACGTATAGTTTTGACCTGGCACAGAATAGACAGTCCTTAAACTAGCAAGGAATGTTTACTCGTATGCTCTCAGTCCTTATCCGACGTTGTTAGTTGGTATTTGCTAAGCCTTTGGATATAACAGGTCTCCACGACCATCCTAGCTGTAGACGTGCACATATTCAGCGGTACTTTGCCATATCATGCTTTCCTTATTTTTTCGTTGGGTATCTAAATTTCTCTTATTCTTATTGTGCAGTCTAATCGTTCAATTTCTCTGTAACATATTTACATTTTGATTTTATTGTTTTTCTTTATTTATTACGCCGTACGTGACTTTTAGCTCTCTATCAATATTCCGGAGACAAGGAGAAGGAAAACGAGTGCCAGGAGTTTCACTCAGAATTATACAATTTAAACCTCAAAGGGTTAACGGATAGTATGCAGCTGCCAGAGCATCAGCTCATTAACGTAAGTCCGTTATTCTGTCGACCATTCTGTTGATTATTGTTTTAGTGGTCTGACGGAAACGTTCCCGTCTTGTCTCCAAGGACGACGTAAATGAAGGCGCGTTGGTGCGCGACTTTTGCCGGTTAACCGTTAGAATTATTTTCTGCAGAAAACAAGTGGTACCTTTATTGTTTGTAGAAATTAAATCGTCAGCTCGTTTGTGGTATACACGGTTAGCCATTATGCTATTTATGTATCCACTTTGCGTTTATTTTTTTATGGTTTTGCGAAAGACCTATAAACTGTTGCTGTTAAATGTTTTAGTCATTGTTTATAAACATCATCAGCTTTGCTCTGATAACTTAGTTGTTATATCGAAAGTAGCTGCTTCTTCAAATTGGGCAAAAAGTAAGGAATGTGAAACAGCTACTATTTGCACAGCTTTTCGACCGAAAACCTAGGGTAAGGTCATGAATGACCTAGGTCTAGTGTCTTGAAAAATTTTGCTCTAGATTCGTGCTTTCTTCTGCCAAATCTCATGCGCTATCAGAGGATCTGGAATGTTGGAGACACTGTCTATTGAGTATGCCTCTGTGACTCGAATGTATAAGCGGTCATCGAAACTGAGTGGCTATCGAAAGTAGCTGCAGATTAAGGTGATCAACGAGTCTAGGATAGCCAGTTGTCATTTGAATTTTAGACTTCAACATTTTCAGTTGTTCGCATCGCTCGATATGTTTTTCTCCAGTGGTACATTTAACCATGCTGACTAAGTCTGATAGTAGTCATCGGTCCTCCGGCAATACATATCCGGATTTCCCTTCTACGTACCATATAAGTTTACTGCTGATTGCTGCTTTTCTTGGAGAATGAACCTTTTTTAATTTGGTGCATCAGGCGGAAAACCGGCAAGGTCCGATATTCCGCGAATGATGTTGATAATATGCTGAAGTTTGGCAGAAAGACCATGCCACAGTTCCGGTGACTTACGGTCCTGCTACAGTGAGCTCGTTATTTACCGTTACTACAATCTCTGTCTACTGCATAAATGATTATGACTGAGACTTGTCGGCCGTATCGAATTCGAATCCCTTGTTTGTGTTGCATACTGCCAACGACATGTATTCATTCCATCGTCTGCGGCTTAACATCAGCATTTTTCGATCCACTGCGGGAGGAAGACCTATCCAAAACTGGCATAAACTTTTGTTTCGTGCAATTATTATATACCTTGTTTCAATGAACTTCTTCAGTTCGCCGGGCAATCGATCTGGCAGTTTACCCTCTCTTGGAATCCAATCTAATGGCACGTTTCTGCAAAATCCAATATAGAGACGTATTTCGCGTAAGCAACTAAAGTAAGAATGCAACCATGAAGACGAAATACATTGACACTACGTAGCAGTTACAATCCATCATAAGTAATCACGCGATATGCTAATGAAGCAACGATATTCCGACGATGATGTACCTCGTTTTGTTTTTCCCAATTTCCCAATTATTCCCAATTTAGTCATGAGAAAAGCACTTCCACCACACCCTATTACCTAAAAATTTTTTCCCAATTATTCCCAATTTAGTCATGAGAAAAGCACTTCCACCACAACCTATTACCTAAAAATTTAAATCCATTGATTCTTTTACGCGTTGAAACAGTCTTGTTGGAATGTGGCCCTCACGCAGGGTTCTGTTCTTCAGTTTGATCTTAATTTCTGGTCATAATTTGCTTTGGAATATTACGAATTTGCTTTTAATGTAGCTCCGCCACAGAGAATTTCGATGATGACGAAGAGAAGCAGTTTTTGTGTGCATTTTCGATATGACGAGGGAAAGCGAGTCCGTTGTTACGCATTTGCTTGTAAATCGCTCTATCGAGTATTTGCTAGCTGCTGTCAGATCATGCTTCATTTCGCACCATCACGTTTCCGAAAGTGCGACTCAAATCAGTTAGGCTACCAAATTCAGTCAAAATCTTTACCATGGTACGAAATTTCATAGTGTATGCGTATGAATGAAAACTTTTCCAGCTAGTTTTCCATGAGAATTTCCTTCTAACTTATTACTCAATTTGGTTGTGAGCGACTACTGACCATTTCTGAGCAAAATCAGCAATAACTTTACACCGTACTGTGTCAGCCTCCATCTGCAGCAGGCCACGCGTTTGCTTAACTTTGTTTTGAACTTGTGAATGACTAACTTATTATAACGCATACCTACTACTAGATTAGATTTCGCTACGTTTTGCACTGCCCCTGCCCCCAGTTTCCTACGGGGCAATTTAAGCAAGCCACGGCTCCTTGCTATTTGAACTCCTTAAGCGTCAGTTGTATCTCGCATCGTTTTGTTCGCTGGAGCCACCTCATGCTCATTACTGACGTTCAAAAGATGGCAATACTCATGTGCAATCCTATAAACGTCGGGGTAAGTTCGTACGTCGGAGTATGTCAGATAGCGTATAAGTATTTCATGACGGATTGCACTACCCTTTTGCTCCTAGTTTTTTTAGAGACCACTTATATTGGCAAGTTAATGTCTTGACTTCTGAAGAAGAGGAACAGATGGGTTGTGATTGATGCTAAACGATAGTTTTGCCTTAGATAAGACAAGAGAAACAATTGAAACATTTTTAGAGGTAATTAATTATTAGACACTGCTATGGTCCATGTAACGAGACCCTGGCAAACCGAATCGCGTAGGTGCTTTCTACTCTGCTCATCTTGCTCTCGGTTCATTCAGCAATAACGACTTTCACATTAGTTTGCGTCCTCCAGGTAGCTCATCGTCGAACCATTTTGTTGAAGTTTCATCGGATAACGTCACTATTTGTGATGTTGTGCCTGAATATCTGTCAGCTGTTACCTGTTGAATTTTTACTCTTCTGTCGAGTTTTCCGACTGGTTCCACTGAACTGGTAAATTATCCTGGGCGCCGCTTGTGACATTTTCCTTTCCTACGCAGAACCCACCACCCACTCTGCGCAGAACATCTTTACACCGAATATGTTGAGGAACGTTGGTATCTTTTAGCTTCAGAGAATTAGGCAACTGCTCATACGAGACTTCAGCGGGATGAATTGCTTGGTGGTTATTGGTTCTGCTGAGTTTCTGTTTTGTGCTTTTAAACTGCTCTTGAATGAGGACCTTACGGTAGTCGTTGTTCCGTTGTTCGCTGACCTTCCTATCTTTTTTAACTTTTGCTCTTTACCTTGAACATCGTGTTGTCAGTTATAATTAACTTGCGGACAAACATTAGTTGACGTTTTTAGAGTTGTTGGCATATTGAAACAGTGCTACAGTTCCTGTTCTTTTCACACATGCTGAAAATTGTTTATGAGTTTACTTTGTTTAGCGATTTCAATGCGCTTCTTGAAATTATTTCAATTCTATGGCAGTTTTTGTCAATTGTCCTGATCGTACATTCATGTTTCAAGGAAATACTTCAAAAGATATGAGCATGTTCGCTGAAATTTACATAATTTAATTTTTTGCTTTTCGAGAAATTTGTTCAAGAAAGCTGACCATCTGTTGAGACACGATACAAGTTATTAAAAATAAATTATACTGTTTAGCGATTCAAGAATGCTACTTTATTTTTGTAGTCAATTATTAGCTGTTGCTGCTAGCACTGCAGAAGCTCATCTATTTGCAGAAGACTGATAACCGATTCAACTTTCGGTATGGAGTGTTCAGTGGTCAATCAAGCAGTCGGCTCGATTTTGTTTCACCGTGAATTCGAGAGGCAGGATTAGACTCAAAGTTGCGTAAATTCTTAAGATTCTTCGGTATGTTGTCGTTCACACAGCTTCTTTGCTGATCGGTCTTCCACGGAATCCAAAAGAACTCCAGTACCGCCGGCAAGACGCACACTTAGCTAAGTCACTGCTCTCAGTAAATCTCGAGACATCATTTGCTTCGTTTACAGTACTGAGTTGTATGCTCTAAGATGTAGTGAAGAAACTGCGCGATCACGAAACGGAATCAGAACATGGACATTGAAGAGTTTCAAATAAGAGAGTGGCGATTGTTGAGAATCTACTGGCTGGGTCGCATTGCTGGACAACGCTTAATGGCTGGGCACCAGCATCGTGAGCAAAATGGACGACTGCTTTGAAAATGACTTGTCGAAATTGTATTTTCTGATGTCATGTACGTCAGGCTCAGATTAACGTAGACAATTAACTTCCAGAAAAAAGCAAAACTTAACATTATTTACTTCACGGAAATTATAAAGATGAACAGTGGTTTTGAACTCTGCAAAGTACGTAAAACTTTCCCTGCCAAGCGTGACATGACCATGTTCATTGTACTGAATGAAATGTATTTGTATTTATTTTCGCAATACTAAGTTCTGCGTCGCAGATCAACACATGCGCTGTCGTTTCCTCTCACCTGCTGTGCTGTTGTTCCGCTTCCTTTTAGATAGAGTATTCCATGCAGAAGATATAATTCCAGTCAGCGACGTTGCAGCATAAAAACGAACGAATGATTTACATCTTTATTGTAATGGGCTACGTGCGCCCCTACATGACGGTAAGCAAACGAAAGGAAAGACACCCAGCAAGATAAACAGTGGCACAAATAATATACATATACAAAGATGTATATAACCATAATAGCATCAAATATATGAGACGCTCGACTGCGGGTCCATACCGAAACGGTTAGAAGTACGTACTCATAGTCATCCAATTTCCTCTGGTCGCGGTACTGATTGCTTCAAATTCCACCGCCTTCTAAACCGCATCGTTAAGTGGCTTCGGCTGAGATCGCGTCAATGACGTCTGCAGCGAATCCCCTAACTTCTCTGTGAAGTCATCTAAGCTAGCTATTTCATGGTAACTGCGATTGGACGGGTAGGCTCTGTTCACGAGACTCCGGACCGTTTCTGTGAACTCTAGCGGTGGTTCCCGACCACGCTTCAAGGCATGAAGCTCTGCAATGAAGCGTGCTTCTTGTCCCTCCAGACTGAAACGTCGCAGGATTATAACGATGTCCGCGAATGCTGCTCTGTACATCACTTGGGCCGCACCTCGCTGCAGGGCACTTCTCCCAACTGCGCCACGAGGAAGTTTTTCCTTCCACCTCTTACCACAGATTCACCCGGCGAGGAACTCAAAGTGCGTCAGCAACGTCTCGAGATGTTGCTAACCGGTGTATGCCTTGGAGAGCATTTCTGGTTTTTATTCTCTGGACTCTTCCCTTTGGCAGAGAGTCCTCACACATGAAGAATGAAAGCACCGCTACACATGTATACAAAACTGTCCATATAAGCAGATCTATCTCTGCAAGCAAAGTACCTAAAATTTTCCGGTACTGTACGTCTGGATATTCTCTCTGAAGATACAGTTCCTTTGATGGCAATAACGAATCTACTCTCAACCGCATGATTCAGCACATCCATAGCAGCAGGTTCCCCAGTTCAAAAACGAAGCTTTACAGAGCGAACAATGCACAGTTTTTAAATCATAGCGATGATGCATAAATTCAACAATGCCATGCAGTTATAAAGGTGGCAGCAAGCACGTGCAACTGAAAATTTCAGAGTAGCCAGACCACATTTTGAGGAATCCTTGTCCATTTCAAACAGCATTTTTACGTACACAAACAGCTTCATGTGATCGCTGCTCAGTACGTTATGCAGTCGCGGTAACTGGACGAGCACGAAGCCAAATTCTTTCGTACCAAGTCAAATATTTCTTCGAATTCACAAGAGAACTGCAGCTTTGATGGCATTTCACAATGATTCTGAATATGTCATGAGGCGGTTGATGCACAAGCATTTGGGAGCTTCATCGTAGCCCTGTGGCTAGTATCGTGTGTAGCCGTAGTAAACAAAAGGTTACGACGACGCCGATTGCAGCCGTACCACTGCATCAAGTTAAATTCTTCAGAATTACTCAGTGAAAAATTTGTGCTGGTTTGGTAGGTCGCCGCAACCAAACCGAATCTGTCGTGAAGCAGTGCTATTTAGGCTGATGCCAGAACCTTGTGGGTATGGATGTCGCCGGAACTTATCATTCCGAAGTTGTTCTACGCGTTAAACGCTGGCGCTAAAAGTTCTGTTTGTCTGGAGTTCTACCGGTTGTTCAGAAACCAGACGATTGTATCCATGCGAGGAAGAAAAAATCCAAATGGAGTGTAGTCAAGGTCAAATTCTAACCAAAACAATATCCGGTTTGTACCAGCACCGGACCAGCTACTCTTTTTATGACGCTGCGGTTGCGGATCGATGGGGAAGATGCACTGACCACCGCCGAAAGATCATAAGCAGTTGCTACACAAACAGTTAAGCCACCAACCCCTTACTGATACAACACAATAACTGTCGATGCACGTCAACGCATGGAGGTCAGTGCCTCCCATTTCAATAAACTGGAATAATTTTCCTAACTTAGACAGCACTTGCTTAGTTCAGCTGGGGAAAAATGCTGCATTTGCAAGGATGTGAGCCAAAACCATGAACATTTGATCAGAGTAATCTTATTTCAAAATATCAAATTAGTAAGCACGAATGTCAATTACTATTCCAAACATATTTTTCTTGGATACATTCGCAAATGAAAACGATAATGAAATTAGAGCGTGGACTGGTCTTTTAGTAATACTAATATGACAGTGAAACTAATATATCCAATCAATTAAAAGATCGAATGAAGTGTCTGAAATGAAAACAAAGGCTATATCCAAGCAATTACGGCAACTTGTTTCGTAGCTCAATGCGGTGAGAGAGTCTAACTGGGTGAACAGAAGTATGGAGGAAATGTTGCGCAGAAAAAGCGAAAACGGGAATTCGGCGAGAAGCTGGGAATCGTTTCTGACTTCAAAATGATTACCAATATGTACTGGCTAAATAGTTTTTAAAGCTCATACCGATAATGCGCCGTGGATGACTTGAAGCTGCTAGGTGTTCTGACTCAATGGCTGGTACCACGATAAACTACATAAATACTTATTTACAACTGTTCCAATGTTTCGACCGAACTTACATCGGTTTTCATAAGGGAATGAATAAAATGGAAAACAACCTCCTTGGTCAGTTGCAAGTCGAGATTTTGCGCACAACAGGCACAACATCGTGCGCTGGTGTAGTCAGGCCGCTGATACAATCACGCTGTCCGATGCAACCCTTTAAGGTTGCAATTTGCCTTGGCCCACTTAACAGCTGAGTAGAAAATCAACACAAGGCGTAACCCATGAATAACTAAAAGATATAATAAGAGGTTGAGTCATCCGTTACTGTCTAAGGGGATGCCTTGGATTCAGCGAATAACCAATAGAATCAGCAGAATGACATAGCAGAGTAACAGCAGTGAAAGTCGGGCGGACATGCAAACTACGAAGAACAAGCTAACGCTACTGACTGGTGACTCAACGAGATGCCAATTTCGTACTCCGATCACAGATTATTTATCATGAGAAACGTCCTGGTTGTAAAAAAGCATATTCCAACAACCTATATACGGACAGTCATCTCTTAGGAAGCAAACATTGAACGCAATGGCTGACGGTAGACGGCCACAAAGACCTTAAACGCCATGAGAAGATCTCGTTAGAACGGACTGAAGTGCGAGCACGCATTTATTCGACAGATGTGAAAAGCTTGTTCGGCACCTGGTGATGGCGTCGATATAGCGGAATAACGTACGGAACATTGCCATTGGGACGGAGGTGATACAGAATCGTTAAACGCGAGTCTCAAGTGCGGCAGACGAAACCGGGAGGCATTTCAGCATACCAAACACTGCCACATATCTAAGAAGTCTATCATAGCGAGAAGAGTGTTAGAGGGGTCTGCGCATCTGACAAATGTCGGTAATTCGAAACCTGCAAACGGACAAATGACGCAGAAAAATATTATTCGACGAGAAGACGTAAGCACGCTACCGTTCAGAAAACAGCAGCGAAATTCTAAGATACAATCCAAGAAACCGTACACAACTAATGGCTTAAACAAACAAATATCCGCAACATCAGCTCCTACAAATAAACATAAAAATCCCTCGTTTAAAATGCTGCAGAAATATGAGCGCAGATCAAAATAAACGTGGCCTATCATTATATTTTAATCACAGGCGCTGAAGCGACATAAGTGCGATCGACTTATGTACGAGGAAAAGTGTCAAAATATATCAAAACCTTGAAGATATTTATAGCGTGAGCAAAGTAAACTGTGCTTCACCGCAAACAGATTTTGTCCTCTACAGGCGCCACCACTGTCACATCAACGACGTAACCCTCACTACTTTCAATCAAACATTAGAAGGTTTTAAAATTTCGTCCTGCAGTTTTATTTGTACTTCCGAATCAACCACTTTTATTATCGTTCCTAGAGCTTAGTGCGACTGAACGATGAAAACAGTTCTACAATAGAAATTACCATAGCAGACATGAACTGCTTAAACTTGATAACTTACATTTCTTCGTTTATATTATAAATTTAATGCCTAGAGCCGTACCATAAATGTGATATGTACCCTGTCGAGATTATCACTACTAGTCGTTTGCTTTAACAGAACGGATGCATCACAAAATATTATAGCGTAGAGCATCAGCAGCTGTATTAGTGTCTTATGCTAATCATCACATAAAGCAAGCAGTATGCAAGTAAACCAAAGGAATAGGTTTTATTATTCTGTACATATGCCTACGGATCGTGGCATATTTGCAGGTGTTTGAACAGGTTCTTGTTCGCCCCTGCCTAGTGATGCTCTGCATCCATGCACTTATTTTGCTCAATAACTACGTAAGCTTGACCTGCTTAAATGGTCCCCTATGCCACTAGAAGCAAAGGGTCGGTGCATACGTCAGTTCAATCAGGTATCGAAAGCTGAAGGGAATACACATCTTAGCGGCGATATCAAAGTTAGCAGTCTGCTAGTAAACGCATAAGATCGGGTTTTATCTTTGTCCAGACAGATATTCATCTGCTACGAGTTTATCTGGATCGTTTCGGTGTTTATCTTACAGTTAAATGTGGAACTTTGTTACGTCAAATTCCAAAATTCTGTAATACTGCATTTTAATAATAACGACAAAAGAACTACTTTAAATATGCTTTCACCAGAGAACGAAACTGTTCCTATTTCAGCTACAGCATAATTTTAATAAAAAAATCTTCACTAATTTCTTCAGTTACGCGCTCAAAACCTGTAAATTTTGAGACAAAAGCTGACTGTGCCTTTCTTTAACTAACGTGACCTAAAATCATTTTAGCGCAAGCACTGTCAAATAAATCGCAAGAGCAAATGGTGAATCAAAATGAATTAAGACATAGCTAAAGCTTTCACCTATTTATTTAAAGCTTCTGGCTGAAGGCATTCTGTAAGACCGTCACAGAGCTATTTTAATCCATCTTGATCCCGCGAACTTCTTCAGCCCATCTACCCATATATCTCCGTTTACGAGACGTTTGCTCTGCTTTGGAACCCAGTCCAATAAGTTTTTTGGTCAAACGATAATCGGCTGTTTTTGTAGCGTATTCTAATAGTTGACACTAACTTCTTGACTAGAGCAATTACATTGAAGATTCTTGTATGTGCTTTTATTCGTTCATTCTTCTACCCACTTTTTTCAAGAATTGGCGTACATAAAATTACAATTTTCAGTAAAGATAGCACAATACAGTGTACCTTGAGTTGTTTGTCTGTTGATTAATTCCCTGTAAAATTTTAGGACGCACCAATTCGATGG
>UZAM01007199.1:9921-20552 GCA_900618415.1 Soboliphyme baturini
TTACCAATCATGTACAATGATTCAGAAGTAAATTTCCGATTAACTCGAAGCTGGTAATATTTTCATAGTCTGTTCTCTTGAAAAATCTCGCAGAATCTTTTTGGCCTCAAGCTGATTCCGTGAAATTGCCTGGTGTTCAGCAGATATATTTCTCTGATAGGTCGCGTACTGGCAGCAGCTTCGTCTTAATGAGCTCAAAGGAAATACGAAAAACTGAATGAGTCGCTAGGGTATGGAAGATCAAGAAAATAGCTTCACTATTTTGTTTGATAGTTTGCACTTGCAATACTCACCAGCCGCGCTTATTTATAACAAAAGATATTGAAACAAACTTTATCTTTTGATCTCATCCGAAATAGACACAAAGCCTGACTCATAGTTCTCGCTAAATTTATCATTAGCATATGTGTTAGGAGACAGAACTTTTTCAAAGCCTGTACGAAATTGTGAGATTTTGAATTCATTTAGGGCAGTATTGAAGAGAACAAGAATTATGAAAATAGAACAGAACTGATACATAAGAAAGATCCATTTGCAACATCGTATTTTTCACTACGATGACTCGACTTGAGAAACAGACATGACTGAATGCCAATGCGAAGCATTACGAATCAATTTTGTCATAAGTAGTCTATTCAATGAGATTAGGAAATCCTGCGAGCACTGGTAAGACATGAAATTATTGTTTTCTGTAGAGGGTAACTTGCTACGTAAGCTATTCATTCAGACCTTCCGTAAATAACATGAACATTACTTAGTACGAATGAATATCAGCCGTCAGTTACTCTACGAAAAATATTATGGATTTCACTTCATGACTACATTCCTAACATCTTTCATCTGAGGTGAAAGTTGTTACCATGAAACACAGAATAAAAAGGTAAACGGACTGCGCATATAGCTCGGTTCAGTGACCATGGATGAACGGTGGCATCCTTAATGATATCAGGGAGATTTTATCTGGCCGCTCGGGCACCCTCAGAGAAGATGAGACGACTTTAACTTTGGCTTACAAGACGCACTGTGGCAAAGAAAGGCCCGTGCGAAGGAAGATGAGGGGGAAGAGTAGTGACCGATGGAGTCAATCTAACTGCTGAATACTAGATCCAATATAACATGGGTTTATCCAGTTCCTCCGAATAGGCAAAGGAATCCGTCCAATCACCGGCAGTAATCGGCGGGAGAAAAACATCATCACGGTATACTATCTGTTCCAATGGTACTGCCCAATGGTGGAGAGTACTGTCCAATATTCAATACGCATCTTGTTGAAATCGTTACCAGGTGATAATTAAACGCCTGACAAAACACAGCCGGTCATTTTTATTTTCGACATTCATTATATGGAGTTGTCCCCCGTTGCTTGCAACTGTAATGTAAACGAAGTCCGTGTGTTCAGGGCCCCGTAGATCGTGTGGTCTCATCAGCAAATAATGAATATGCGATGCTCAGCACGGAACAACACCAAACTGCGTACAATAGCGTTGGCTTCGACGCATAATGGCGCTAAAATAACAGGACCACATAAGGAATGTCGCCATTCTTTCTCGGGCACAGGTGACTTCAGTTGATGTGGAAATGAAGAAAAAGAGGTTGGCCCTGTTACAAAAACTGGTTGAGAATAGGCCATCTATTACAGTCCATGAGTTTCTCGTGTGGGAACGGAAATGAGGCAGGTGTCGACGAGGAGGCCAACATTCAGTATGGAGTAATATGACTGAGGCAGATCTGTTTTAAGAAAAATATTTACATCTACGATGCAGTGACAGGAACCTATATACAAGGTGTTGAAAAGCCGTGAAAACAGTGGACGTCACAAACAAGAGACGCTCTGCTTACGCAAACAGCTCAAGTTGATCATCTGAAAACATACATTAGCAATACACTAATAGACTCATCAATTTTAGCACCAGTTTTAAACTGCCTGTTTATAGCGGTTTTCCTTGCTAGACTGATGGATTTAAAATAGCGATTGGTAATAACTATGCACTGAAAATTGGCAATATCGATTGTGGTTGATTTACCCATTTAGTTAAAGCAAATTTTTAAGCGAATCACCCTTGAATAACTGGTTAAACCTCGCCTCTGTATCACGACCTCATGAACTAGTCTGCTGCTGTAATGTACTGGGTCTAGTACTTACCGATGATATGCCAATCAATGCCTCAGACCAATGCGGTTGCAATTATTTTGCGCAATGAAAATTTGATGACCAAAGAAAGTCAGAGACGCAGGACGGTTACTTGTCTATGCCTCTTTATATTTGAAAACTAGAATAAAGCCGTCCCTGTTGCGACTACCAGCGGATCGGAAGTCGCGAAAGCAAAGTTGCCAACGTTTTCAATCAAATATGACTATATTTTCGCCAAACTTTTCACAGCTGGTGGAAAAATTCAAGGTGAGAGTCTTTAAATTGGTTTACGCCTTTCAACTGCGATGAACGCTATGGACGCAAATGCTTGCATTCAAGACTGCTTTCCGATGGTACTTCGTCCGCTGCTGAACGAATTCGAAATTCTCACTTAGCAAGTAGTTGCTAACGTACGAAAACCAGTTGTTTCTTAGAGATTTCTCGTACGAAAGAGAAAAGCTAAGTTTATAGAAGTTGAACTTGCCTCGGATTCAGCTTCGACCGAGCCGTTCAACCTTCATCCTTCAAAAGTAGACTAACAGATACAACGATATGATAAGCGAATAAGAGACTGCACACTACAGTAGCCGTCTAGCTGTAGCTACAACCTCCAACAATAAAACATTCTTTCTGATGACATCGAAATGGAATCTAGCAGCACGCCGTAAATTCCATGAAAAAGGACGCAATAAATGACGACCATCATGGAAGCGTAAGGTACGCAGACATCCAACTGATAACAAACATTACTTTGCCTTTTGCCTGTTACGGATTCCAAGAAAACTCAAAATCAACCTCAATAGCTGTCTGTACGCTCGATTATGTCAAGCAATGAATACCATGGAGACTTGGCCTGCTTACCTGCCTTCCCGTGGGACACTGCAAGCAAGAGTTAGTGACATACGCCGTGAAATCTGCTCTTGGAGGAATTTCGTTATTTAACATACTCCGGCGTACGAAAAGCTTATGATGTCTATGTGGTAGCATAGAAGGAATATTAATAGCTCCTTAAACATTGTCAATGATGAGCGCGAGGTTACTCTAGCAGACAAAATGACGCAAGAAGCACATGGCACTGCAGGAACTGAAATGCCATGAAGCCGTTGTCTGCTAAAATGCACGCCCAGGCAACTAGGAGCAAGAAGGCGGTGCAATGTGCCGCTAAATCTGGTCTTAGAGGAGTTATGCGCTAGTCGAGATACTTCCGCTTACGAATATATTTTAAAATCATGTTTCATTAAACAGAAAACAAATTAATTTCGACCATTTCTGACCAGTAGAAAATAGCGTATTCTTTTGAAACGGCGTCCACTGGCAGCGCAAACAATTATACCTCCCTTGACAACACATATTAAAGGCAAAAGTCTCGTACAAAACAGCCTAGAAAACGTTTGATGATCCAGAGTTTCATCTTCTGACAGCCACCCCCCCCCCACAAGCAGCGCTTCCGCAGCTTTCTGCTTCCATTTTCCAGCAGTGAACGTATAAGTTAGCTACAGATTGATTCTCTTATTTATGTAAATAAATAAATAAAGGAACATCGCAACAGTAAAATAGGGAAATACGCTAATATGAACATGAAACAATAATTTTGGAAAAATTCAACCAAAGTCGTTTCAGAAAGATACTGAATTTGCAAGATACTGATTCTTATAGAAGCCAATTTCCCAACAGATTTTCAAAATTGTGCTAAACCTTGAACATGTTCAACTGATAATCGTCACGTAATATCTAGCTGTCGATTTTTTCAGGTTCATGGAGAAAATTCATGGAGAAACTTGTTTCTCATAAACACAAAGTAAAAGTCGAAAAACTGTTCATTGTTTTGTTTCTGAATGAAGTAAAATGCATTTGTAATATCCGTCACCAATGTCTAGACAGTGATGTCATATAGAAATATAGCGAGTACTGAATCTGATATCGTGTCGATGCATTGTTTTTACTTAAGTGCTGGAAAATCATCATCAGTAACCTGCATACTTAGCGGATTTATAATGTAGTCGCCTCTTCAAGCAACTATCTAAATCAACCTTTTGCAGTGAAGGGCAACTTAACATGTTATGTCCTTCGCTGCAACTGCTTAGCGGGTCTGGTAAACACGAATTTTGAGAATCATCAGTATTCAAGGTCATTTCACTTCCGAACTATGCTTTCTTACCATTATAACATCCTGTTCAATCCGTCAGACATTTGCTTGAAGGCTGCAACTGGAGGCAAGTAGTGCGAAAAAAATCTGTCATCTCCCGGCTTTTGAACTTCTCTGTTTACCGAGTGTTCGAGTTAGTCTGATTCACAGGCGATTCGATTACTTCCGCAGACAAAAGACTCCAAGCCTTGCTTGCTAATAAGCGCTAGTCGTAGGTCGTATTTTGAGTCTTTCCGTAATCGTAATGCCGTTGGCAAACACCGCAAATTATCAGACACGTCGTACGACACAGAACTCTGCCGTTAAAGGTCCCAAGCTCGGATACAAAAGGAGGAGAGTTTGGGACTGTGGCGAGGTCTCCCGTAAAACTGTGCCACCTGCTCCTCCTGTTACTAGCGTTATCGAACGCCATACCAGCTCGGTCGTCGAACGGGTTACCAACGGCACAGGCTGTTGGAGAACTGAGGTAAACTGCGGAAAGTCGGCGATCAGCACCTTTTGGCAGCTGGGCGCGTAGCAGCACGTCGATGGCTGTCGAAGATCCGGAAGAAGACAACGAAGATGCCAATCAGCAATGTAGCCGAGGACTCGTTCACTTCTGAATGAAGGAGTCAGACAGCGCAATGTCGTTTTAGCAAGCCAGATAAGGTTTCACAGCATACTGGCAGCTCAGTCAGAAAGCAGAAAATTTCATCAGTCAGGGGGAAAGAACAGAAACTAGTTGATGACGTCAGGTTCCGACTAGATATAGTTGTGTTGTCGTCAATGAAGTGCCAAGATACTGGAATTATGAACTTCTATGGGGAACTTTACCCATGGGCTATTAAATATTTAAAACTATTTTTCTGAGGTGTCGACATCACGATACGGGTTCAGGCCAGTGTTGTCCTAGTAAAACCCAACCAAGCTGACAGAAACCTTGTAAGTTAGCCTGTCAGCGAGAGAGCGGGAATCAGTCGGCTGACGCTACAACAGGCTAAAGCTTTAATCATCTTACAGGTCTATGTATCCAATTTTGAGGGAGAATACGAGTCTTTCCTGGAGGATGTAGAAAGAGCTCTGTTTGATGTGCCAACTACGAAATCCGTCATTCTAATGGGCAATTTTAATGGGCATGTCGGAACAGACACTGCAAAATGGACAGGTTCAACTAGAATGAACGGTCCTAGCGATCATCTCAGCAGTGATGCCATGAAGGTTTGAAGATTTTGTGCAAACACCGGACTGTGTATTATGAACACCTTCTTCGAGCATCGAAAAGTGTATCAGTACACCTGTTACAGGGAACATTGTGCACAGAAGTCGATGATCGATTTGATAATCGTACTGTCTGATTTACGACACTGTCTAATGGATGCTTGTGTCAAGAGAGGCACTGAACTATCAACGCATTATAACCTTGTTGGCACCCTCTGCTGTAAACTAGGCGAAGACCTTGCGGCAAGAACGACGATTGAATCAAATGGGAAACATCATCTTCTGCAATCTTCTGCGGATACTATGCCAGAACTTGCAAGAAACGTATTAAGATGGTTTGAGCAGAACAAAATGATGACGGCTGACATGGACGCGTAATGGCGTTCTTTAAGAATGGCTTATTCGGGGCTTCCGCTGAATGCTGCAGTTTAAAACGGGTCAACGTGCCATCTGTAGATCAGAAAGGAACTTCCTGGTGCACAACAGATGTTCAACTGTGTGTCAGCGAGACGAAGGCTGCACTCAAGAGGTGGTTTGGAAGTAAAGAGCTTTAAACTCCAATGCTCTAGAAGAAAGCGCGTAAAGCGGCAGCAAACGCCTGGCCAATGCGAAAGCTGATTCTTGGATGAAGCTCGGTGAAGCGCTGGAATCGAATTTCCAGACGGTAAACAAATTATCTTGGCAGACCCGTTGCCACTACCTAGATGGGAAAAAGGACAGTCTGAGAGCCCTGAAGTACAGCTCCAGACGCCTTCATACCAGAAAAGAGGACATCCTTCGGCGATCGCATAATTTGAAGAACTTTTCGTCCCCCGAACAACAGCAGGGAGACTTGCCTGAACAGCAGCTGGCGACTGATATTAGTCTTTAAGTAGATTACAGAAATGGTAATAAGTTTAAAAGGTAACAAGGCTACTGGAATCGATAAAATTCGCCCTGAAATTCTTAAAGCTTTAGGTAAACAAGGCATGTGGCTAACACGTGTCTGTTAAACTGCAGTGGCTACGAGAAAGACATCATTAAACAAGAGGACGAAGACTGTAGTGCCTCACTTCAAGAACGGAAACCATAGGGAGTGCTCCAATTATCGGGAAATTACTTTATGGAGCCACTCGAAAAGAAGGTTTACGCAGCGATCTTGGTAAGGAAACACCTCGGAATAGATGAAACTGAGATTTAAGTATAGTGTGGCTTCAGGACCGGCCAAAACAGGTCTGAAAGATCTTCGCCCTACACCAGATTGTTATGAAATAGGGCGAGTTCATTTTCATTCGGTTCACATGTGTTTCGTTGACCTTGAGAAGGCCAGTGGATCCAGGAAAGAAGCAAGAGCGCTCCTGCAAACATATGCAATCGATGACCAGTTGCTACGAGCTATCCAGTCGCTGTATATTGGTAGGAGGTACTGCGTCTGAGTAAATGGCGTTAAGTCGAGACTTTTCGTCGCTGGAACCGCTCACCGCCAAGGCTACGTACGTTCTGTTCTCCCTCCTGTTTGTACGGTACATGGAAAAGATAGTCGGACGCAGCCAGGGCGAAGAGAGTAGCAGTGTAGGAGAGGTTTCAGACAAGAAATATGCTGTTTGCGGACTACAAACTACAAGTTTTGTTGGCATGTTCGGAATCTGATCTCTAGCGCTCTCTGGAAAGGTTCGGAGCTGAGTGCTGCGTGACCGGCATACGTGTAAATGTGCGCAGAGCCCAAGGTCTAGAGCTTTCTCGTTTTTCTGCCCGTTGCGCTCTACAGATGAACAGAGAAACAGTGGAGAAGTGGAGAAATTCACTACCCTAGGTCGTGTTCACTGGTGATGGAAAATAGGAGGAGCAGATTGACTAGTGAATTGGAATGGCCAGCGGCACTCTGCGCGAACCAGCTCGAACCGCTGTGACTAAGGCAAAGTTGAGTCTGAAGACCAAGTTCTCAGATCAAGTCGATCTTCATCCCCATATTTAACTACGGTCATGAGTCGTGTGCAATGACTGAGAAACTTCGACGCAGGGTATCAAAGACTCTAGTGGGCCTTCTGAGGACGAGTCGCTGGAATTACACATATTGGCATAGTCAGTAGTACAGATAGCCGAGATATCTTTGCTGTACAGGTGCTGCATGGCCAGACTTCCACGGTTTTGGTACGTACTGCGAGTACTTCCAGAAAGGATGACAAAACAGCTACTATTTGCACAACCGACCGCCCGAAGAGTACGAGACGGCCAAGAAAACCTAGGGTAAGTGTCTAGAAGGAATCTGCGTCAGACTCAGGTTATCTTCTACCGAAGCTCAAATGCCGGCACAGAATCGGAACGTTGGAGACACTCTTTGATGGATCTTCCTGCGCAAGTTGAAAGGCAAAGCGGCCATCGATACTGGTTGACTGACGAAGCCAAAGAGGATTTATTATATTTATTCTTCAAGGGCGAACCCGCAGAAGCGAAAGGCCTGTAATTGTTCCTAGCCCGCGAGTTACATATGAGAGTGTTACAAATATCACTAGCGCCTTCCAGGAGGCAAGGACGCATCTCATGGACAAACAGAACAGATTCTGATTGGCGTTCGGTGGTGAATTATCAATGGTAGCGTAATAACCACTACTTTACAGCCTAATGACGAAAAACTGAGAATGCAGCGTCCATCGCAAACTGAAGCTATTTTTAGAATGGCAGTTATAACAGACAATAACAACGTAACAGTATAGCAACAAGCGCACATAGCACATGTACAAATACATCATAAGCAGAATCGTTGACGTACGGAGTGCTTGGAAACGGTTAAGAATTTACCTCGACTTCGTGAAAATTGCGCAGCAGCGATTCGTACTGGTCGAGTTTAATGCCGTGCAACCAAGCCGCGATCGCCAAGTGAGGTACGGGTGTGACGTTCAGTGTCGACGACGATGTTCCTGGCACTTCGGCCATAGCTTCGACCAGCGACTTGTAGCAGATGCCTGAAGTTGAAAACGCGTTAGGTCACGTGAGGTTCAAACCGTCGAATATGACAACACTAGTTCGCACAAGCTATCGTCAGACAAGAAAACACAGGCGAGACCAGCCACAGCCGCAGTAAACTTACTATGGGATATTTCATCGTTTTGTACACCATCGAATAACATCCGAAAAAGTGTTGATAACGCAAACCGTCACCGTTTCGTCATGATTCAGCTGATGTCAGTCTAAAGCTCGGATATCGAGCTTCAGCACAACGTTCATTTATTGAGCCGATGTTGCATCGATTAAAGTGTGTGCAGTTTAGAGCTCGTTATGTCTGTGCAAAGTTGTTAATTAATCGTCTTTCACAGAAAATAGACCTTGGGCGCGCTAGCAATTCCGAGACAATGTTTCTGAGCATGGAGAAGTCATTCCACGGAGATTTTGTAATGCTATGTGTGGTTGGACGTTGCATGAACCTAGTATTTCCGAACCGTCACCATCTAGAGTTTTGCCTCCGGGAGCAGAGCAATGGCGGTGCTGAGACATTTGTCAGATCTGTCGGTTGACAGTCACAGCTATATAT
This sequence comes from Soboliphyme baturini, assembly GCA_900618415.1. NCBI lineage: Eukaryota > Metazoa > Nematoda > Enoplea > Dioctophymatida > Soboliphymatidae > Soboliphyme > Soboliphyme baturini. The sequence goes on from UZAM01007199.1 coordinate 18,904, forward strand.
TCCCTTTATGCAGATACCGTAAGTAACAAAACTGCATTTACTGACGTGATTTAAACAGTGCAGCTTCCAAGCGGCTTGCAGCCACTGGCCCGTAATGCGAACACGAATATACGTTGCTGTGGTCATCGTCGGTTGGTCATCAGTTCATGAATGCGGCAGCTGTCAGTGAGGAGGTGGTCAACCAGGTTTACATGAACTTGTCATTTTCATCGGCATATACCGCAACATTAACGAGCAACGCCACAGGCGGTAACAAGGAAAACGCATCCAGCAGAGAAAATCTAGTTTCAGCCGTTATGAAACGTTTCCTTGTCTCCATGACTCAATCATTTGTTGTGAATCTGGTCACGACCACGCCTGAGGCAGGTTAGATTTTATCGTTTGGACCAGCGGCCTACTAGACGATGTACCGAACGGCGGCGAATGCTTTCGGAGACAAGCTGCGATGTTGCCATTTGCTCAGTAGTCGCGGGTTCAAGATTCTCATGTGACCGGTGACCACTGATCTTTGCCGGCAGCAGCATCGGCATTTACCGAAAGATTTACAGGTACAGTATTCCCATTCCTTTGGTTCTCTTGACTGGTGCACAGCATACAACGATTTTAACTCTAAGTTCCTTCGTTCACTGTGTATACAACCTAAAAGCCTTAAACGGTTGACTGCGTGTACACATCGTGCTAATTATCACACTATGCAGTCAACTGTCAGATGGGTCAAAGCGAATCTCCACTATACAGCGCTCGTGGCAGATGGCATGATCGTACACTTTTTTACACTTTTGTATGACCGTATCGCACAACCATGCCGTCTAGGTTGTTCGTAAGTCAACGACTTGCTATCGGTTTCTCGGTTGGTAGCACCGAAGCAACGTAGGGCGAATTCCTTGTTCACGGGGATTAGCGGTGAAGATAAATTCTTCCGTCGTACGGATTCGAACCCAGTTTCTTCGCAGCTCAAACCAACCTCCTGCCGCTACTCCACCGCCCAAACGATATGGTATCCGCTGAAATTCGCCGTCGCTTATCTCCGCGTAAGCATATATACCTATATGCCACTGTGCATCGCTAATCTGTTTATCTCTCAAAACAAGCATGAGTATTACGAAGCATCGCCTTGCGGTGTCCGATTTGCCTTGATCACATATTTGCAAGCCCGGAGAGCCTGATAGCAGACAATTATGCACCGGCCATACGCCTTTCGATGGATAATTTCATGCATACCATTATATTTTCGAGGCCATGGTAAAAGGGAGCGAGGTCAATGGGAAGTTGTCGGCCGAGTTGTTCACGCGGTGGACCGGAAAGCTGCAATAAACCACGACCGCTGTACTCTATGTACTGGCTTTAAGGACGCCCACGTCTTCCATCCGACCTAAAAGCCGATTTCCGCCTCCTACCGTAAGCGCGTGTGAAATAGCGCAGCAGCGACTATAACACTGTGCGGTTCGACTTGACTGAACCGTCGGTCAGGGTGGGAGTACGTCTGCGCGACGCGACTGAATCACGCAACAAGCAGCAAGCGTGCCAATGGAACACAATCACGCATTTTTCAGTACTTTTTACAGCCTTCTCGCGACTTCAACAGCTTTGCGTTTCAGGCGTTACATTTTCGTTAACAGAAGGCCATTCCTTGACAGAAATGAAAGTTT